>JAQQAE010011425.1:0-13624 GCA_029823295.1 Pseudamia nigra | reverse complement strand
GGTAATGTTTACATTTTAAATTGTCAGTGATACAGGTGCGGCAGATGCAGGTACACAAGCCTAGAGTGCCCTCTCACAGCTGTCAGTGTGAAAACAACGAACATGTGAAATATTTTGTATATATGTTGCTCCAGTGTATGTGTCGCATCCATAGCCAGACTATGAAAAAAAGCGTGACGTATAGTCCGAAAAATACAGTACTTCAAAATTCTCTGATTGCAGCTTCTTAAATGTGAGTATTTTTGGGTGCTTTCGTTCTGTTAACTCTTGGATTGTAGTCCAACTCAAACCTTTGAGGACACCATCTTCAACTTTATGAAACACTTTCGTAGTCCATACAATTAATGAAGAAAAAAAAAAAAAAAAAAATCAATGAACTGCAAGTAATGAAAATAATCAGTAGTAAAACTCTACTACTACTATTACTATTATTTTTGCTAAACTTTTACTTTACCCAATCTTAAAAATGTTCTTTTCCATGTAAATGTGTGTATGGATAAGCACACACCTGGACAATGGCGGGGTCCTGAGGCAGAGAGCATGTTGGTTTGGGTGGCTCACACACAGTCAGGTCCTTAATGTCGCTGCCTCGGAAAATGATGTACTCGAAGGTGTCATCTCGAGGTGGAATTGGCCTATCAGTGGGGCGGTCCTCAGTGCCAAAGGAACGTACTAAAATGAAGAAAACAGCTTAACCATGGCAAATCCTGACCGTATCAGTTCTAAGGCTGATTTTATTGAAATGATTATCTAGTGAAACCTAGTACTGTACTAGAATGCAACTAGCAGCCAATGGGTATTGCATAAAACAAGCATTGCACTGAATAAGTAATGTGAAAAATTTTCCAAAAACTTTGGAGACAAAATATTTACAAACATCATATATTTATCAAATAAAAAGTAAATGGAACTGCTTTTTAATCATTATCTTGAGTTCATGTTAAAAGTATAATGAAAGAAAAAAAAGCCATGGTTCATGTCATAATTTCCTTGGAACAATTTAAGTCAGAACTTATATTAATTACATAAGACGGGCATAATCCTCCAAAGTTCCAGGTCAAGTTGTTTTGCCTTCCATCCATCCGTCTACTAAGATGTTTCTCTGACATCACCTACATGTACAACAAGGGATGGTCTTAAAAGCAGGATTTCTAAAGTGGAGCTGACTGATCTGGTGGGAAACTTTTAGAGAACTGAATCTTGCAGCCATCACTACTGACACACTTATACAAGACTGTTAGAGAATACAGCGTTATGCGTTCAATAGTTTTACTGATTATTAATTTAATATCAACAACATTCATATATTAAGACGTATGTGCTTTTTTAATGCTGTAGATGAAAAAAGTAATTTCATTGTGATATTTGGATTGTCTAGCAATTTGCAGGTTTTCATGAATTCCAAAAGAAATTTTAGACATGATTTGAGTGCATCAATGACGATTCCCATGCAAAGCTCTGCATCTGTTTGACTCGACCTTAAATGTTACATACAGATGACTTTTCTTAGCTCTATCAGCGGCATCATTAGAAACCTTGCCTAAATGTACACAGTCTGTGCCATTTATAAAAATTGATGAGACTAATATGACACATTTTTGATTAAACTGTCGGCAAAGGGTTTTCTTAGTAAATAAGCCAGGTGAGACTGAACGCACACAAACAATGACGTCAGTCATTAAAGCTGCCACACCACAAATAACGCGGCTAACAAATACATGGAACTACAAACATCAAGTTACTCACAGTAACGTGTTTTGAGTAACAGCCAAAACACGTCAATTCAAATTTAGTTTCCTTGTGTGGCGGATGCTGCTGTTTCTTTTAATTCGATACGACTAGCCAAACAACTAGCGTCAGCTAACAAGTTGGAAAGCTGACTCATGTTGCAAAGCCGTTGACAAATATTCTAAATTTACTCGCGAAATCGTGAGCACGCAGCGTGGATGTTTTTTAGCCATACAAACATGCTCGTATGCAAGTAACAGCGTTACTAATACCCTCCTAACAAAGCGTTTAGCATCCTAGCTTACAGCATCACAATGACAACACTACGGTTTTAGCATGTCAGCTAATGCTAACAGCTAACGCTAACAACCTGCTTAATGTCACAGTTCTACGGAAAAACCTGCATGCACCAAAGTATTCCGCGTCCCCGTGGCAGGGCACCGCATTCGTGGAGTGATTTCGAACTACTGGCGTTACTGCAGACTTGTACAACGATTAAAACAACTAGTGGCCGCTAATGATAATATAGCCTTAGCCGAGTAGCTCGCTTACCTTTAGCAAGTGCGACAGTCGAGTTCTCCGTGTCAATAGTGTAAAGGATTCCTTCGTAGCGGATCTCGGCCTTGGAAATTAGGCTGATTTTACTGCCAAGGTAGGGCGTCCCACCACTCATGGTGTCTGCTATAAATCGAGAGGCCTAACACGGAACAAAGAGGTCAGTTCTTCCGAATCGCGGAGTTATCAATACGGATTTTACACCAAAATTCTCCGGTTTGTGCTTTTCCCCCAACTCGGTCTTCTCGCCGCTACAACATGGCTGCTACCTCATCCTCCATCGAACGGTTGTGAACGCGGGGGCTAACGGGAAATCATAATATCGCGCGTTTACGATTAGCTGTGGAATCTAGATCTTTACAGAATAGAGTAGAAACTGCAAAAAGGAACGAGTCAACACTTTTCAACTCGTTACATTTCAGAAGAACCATTGAAAGCTTATAGACGCGGAAAGCCCTTCACGTAACATTGAAAATACTAATCACACAGAGTGTAATAATAATAATAAAAGTAAAAATAATAATTAAATCGTCTCTGTAGTTATCACTTAACATCTCATAATTATGAATTATTATACTGTATTGTAATGGCATAGCATGTTTCCAAACAAAAACATTTGTCTAAGTAAAAAGTCAAAAAAATTGATAGCTGCTATATATGAAATATAGTATGAAATTATTATAAGACTTATGACATTTTAAGTCACACAATATGATTTTATGAATATAATCAAAAAGTCATAATTATAACAAACGTCAATATTATGACACAGTGAGTCATTATTAAGCTGACTTATTCTTCCTGCTTGTCAGATACTCTTAAACTTGTACAATCAGTAGCACATAATCACTTCTTAAAACTTAAGTTTCAAAAAGCTTTTTTACTTATATTTTTCCCTTACTTTGGTCCTAATACATTTCATGTTTCATTTTATTTACTGCTCAACTTATATGTGCAAATTCAAGTGCTGAGTGCAGAACACGTTCTTAAAACAGCTCTTAATCAAAACAAAGATTTGCATTAAATGCAATGCAAAATGTGTTGAACCATTATAAAGGCTATGTTACAGAAAAGTTTAAACAGAAGTGAAGACTGGTAATAAGAAATGAGTGACGAACTGCAAGACAAATAAAAACATTAAAGTTGCATATACACACGTCAGACAAAATCAAAATGTTCCTTTCATACATTTATGACATTTA
Source organism: Pseudamia nigra (assembly GCA_029823295.1). Taxonomy (NCBI): domain Eukaryota; kingdom Metazoa; phylum Chordata; class Actinopteri; order Kurtiformes; family Apogonidae; genus Pseudamia; species Pseudamia nigra. Next base: position 10,139 of record JAQQAE010011425.1, on the reverse strand, counting down.
AAATATATGCATTGTGTATATATGTAAATATATATGCCGACTACTGCATATATACAGTATGTACATATATACTGCACATATGTATACTACTGTATATATGTACATATACATCTAGATATATATGCAATAGTCTGCATATACAGTATGACTGTGTATATACAATAATATAATAAATATGTCACTGGAGGCATAAACAGAAAATAAGTTCGTGTAAGTCTGCGTAAGTGTATTGCATGTAGCGCACAGCTATGAGTGATATACTCTAGGTTTTGTATGTCTATGCTCGAAAACAACGCGGGTCCTCCGCGCATGCGTACATTCTAAGATACGATTTGCACAACGGTCCAACATCAAAGATGGCGGGAGCCTCCGACCCACTGGAGGACATGCTCTTCAATGAGGTGGATGAGAAAGCAGTTAGCGACTTAGTTGGCTCTTTGGAATCACAACTCGGCGATCGAAAGGCTCCCGCTGCTTCATATTCCGACGTGAAAAGGGAGGGAGGTCCGGCCGCTGTCAGCCAGTTCTCAGGGAAAGTGCGCGATCAAGTGGGGTCTCTGGAGCAGCCGCAACAAGGGCATCCAAAAGCGGGGTTAAACCAGGAACCCGCCGCTAATGAGCCGCTCTCCGGCAAAACCCTCACCTCCTCTACCTCCTCCACCGCCACCGGGGCTGTAATAACCGCCGGAGCTAGTCTGCAAACAGTTGGAGCATCTCCTTCTATTTCCGCCGTACCGGGACCCGTAACTTTGACCACTCAGTCCGGCGCTGCTAGCTTCCACAGGGCTGCTGCCGTCCTGGGTCCGAGTGCGGCTCCCAGCCCCAACATCATACCAGCTGCTGCGGAGTCTATCAGGACCGCCTCGCCTGGTTTACAAAGTTTAAACGGCAACGCCGGAGCTGTAAAGTTGGTGAACTCGCCCACTGTCCCTTGTCAAGCCGCAGCAAACACTGTTATAAGTACTGTCAGTGCTGGGGGCTCCGCTATTATCACTCCCATGGCTTCACAACCTAATTTTCCTGTACCTCAGTCCTCAGTGGCGTCTCCCACAATAGCTTTGCAGAGGCACCCGAGCCCAGTGGTCAGCGTGTCCCAGAACGGAGTAGACCCCAAAGGTGCCCAACTGGTTACCCAAGGTGCACCCTCTCCAACAGCCTCCACCCCTCAGGTCATGAATCACAGCAACCCTCTCATGCACACCAAGATGTTGGTGCCCAGCCAGCCTGTTTCTGGAAACTCTGTCATCCTGGCAAGTACGCCACCACCTGCTGCAGCCCAGTCTCCCATTAGCCAAAGTGGGACCAGTACAGCTGCTGTCACACTTTCTCCTGGAGCTGGGGTGAAACCTGCAGTCAATGGAGTGGGGCAGCCTACTGTAGCCGTTGTGAGGCCACCAGGTGCTCCTTTGGTGGCTACCTCCATCCAACAGCAGAGACCTGGGCTGGTGGCAGCAAGTTCAACAAGGGCAACTGCCCCTCAGCCTGCATTGGCTGTCCGGCCTCAGCAGCAGACCACCATCCAGCTACCCCCTGGGTTCACCATGCCTCCTGGTAAGCAAACACAAGGCTGGCACCCATTCACCTTCTCTTATGAATCACCTGCTGTTAGCTCTTGTCATCTCTCGTAATGCTGCATGTATAGATGTAACATTGGGTTGTTTGTGTGTGACATGACCAGAATTCTCATGGCTGTGGAAGTCATGGCCACCCTTGTTTTGCACATTTTATATGGGTAGCAATTACTTGTCAACATAATTAGAAAGTGTGTTGATAAAGAAAGTAATCAGTAGCTACTTTGATTGTTTACAGTAACAGTAACTACTCAGGTGCTACGTTGTTGAATACTAACACAATCAGCTGTCCTCCTAATCCTTGCAGTTTCACTGATGTACACAGGGCATCTAAAAACTAGTTGGTTGTGAAATTGGGCCCTAAAGACTAGTGAAATGCCTGATAAAGTCTCATTAGCCCTTTTATGAAGCAGGACTGTGCCATATGACAGTGTTATGCTCTGTCATTTATATTGTTGAATCATAAATCACACTCAGTTTGAAATATTATCATTTTATTTGATAGTAGTAGACTTAGTCTAGTAGTGGAAATATTTTGTCTGTAAGATCTCAGCTCTTTGTGTTGGCTTAGACTTCTGTTCAGAATTGCCCTGTATTGGGTCATATTCTCTCTCCTCCATGTTTGTTAGTGTTTTCTTTATGCAAATTTCCTGCATGAATTTGTGCTGTTTGGCAGAACAAAAATCTGCATCCAACTGATGAAAAATGTTGCTGTAAAGAGAGCGTTTTCAAAATGGTGAAATAAATGAAATGTTTCCGTTGTTAGATATTTTATATCTTCATTTCAGTCCTAAATAGACAACATCACATAACAGGTATTAAGAGGCTGCATCATAAGACCACCTCATGATTGTTTGACAAAAGTGCTAATGAAACTTCACTAGCGATTGCATAGCGATATTTCTAAACCTCAGCACCATCTTTAGCACAACTACTGTAGTTTTAGGTGCCCTTTTTCAAAAAAAGTAATTATTTACCTGTAAAATGCAGATATGTAGCTGAGCATTTTGGCTTGGGGGGGGGCACTCACATGAACTTGTTGTAGGTAATTGTGTTACTTAAAAAGCATAAACGCAAACCTCAGATTTGACATTGTCATATTGAAATCCCATGTGTTAATCATTGGATTAAGACAATAAACTCTTTCTTTTCTCTCCTCTGTAAGGGATGGTTCTGGTTCGGACAGAGACTGGCCAGCTGGTGATGGTTCCCCAGCAAGTCCTCGCACAGGCTCAAGCCAAGACACAGCAGGGTCAAACAGTGGCCAACATCACCCAAAGACCTGCGACACCGACAGCTGGGGCTGCCATCCGTGTCAGCACTGCTAGTCCGGTACGTTTTGAACAGAGAAACAGTTACCTAGATGGAAACATACTTATTAAAAATAGCTTTTGTCTTAGTTGTCTTCGTATCTGTTTGATTTCTCTGGAAAGGAAAATCATTTTCGTATAGTCCCGGTCTTTGTGTCCAGAATCCGTATGTGCTCAATACTGTGCGTCATATAAATTTTGCTTACCATCCCCTCTAAATCCTCACGTTTATGTTTTCATCTGGTTACAGCTGAAAACTAGAAAGCACTCAAAGAGCGCAGACCTCTCCCAAGCAGCATATTTTCTCCCATAATGTGATTTACACCCAACAATAATAGACCTACATTTATTTTATCTATGTTATTAGATTTGTTGATGATGAAAACATACCCATAACCTTTGGAATCATATTGATATTATTATTATTATTATTATTATTATTATTAGTTCAATAATTATTCACAAAAATCCATATTTCCATAGTGGTGATTTTTCTCCTGGTTCTGTCTCCACGCGTATGAAGATGCAACAAATCCATTGGCACTATACTGATTCAGCAGAGTCCTGATTACAATTTGGTCTTAGTTGCAGGTCTTTACCATTATTTGTTGCTTTACAGTGCCAAATAATCCACGAGAACCCTAAATGTCTGTCCTGGATCGTAGGATCCAGAATATTGCCAGGATCAAGATGAAACTTTGAGATATTGTAGATACAGTATCCAGTTTTCTTTTTCCAAGCATTCTGGACATTCGTTAGAGTTACATGCGTAAGTTCAAATTGGCCCTATGTCGCAATGATAAAGAATCCTTCAAAAAGTTTCCTGTATCCAGGTGGTGTTCCGGACCAATCCCAAAATCTAATCTATTGGTCCTGATGCAATTTCCAATCCATCCTGAATTTTTATTTTTTTAAATTTTTTAAATCAAAATCTGTTCATGACTTTTTGAGTTATCTTGTTAACAAACAGGACAAAACACAACCTCTTTGGTGGAGGTAACAAGGAGCTTCACTCCACCATTACATTAATTACATTTACATGGATCATAATATTCCACTAATAATGTGAGTAACAACTCAGTGACAATAAAACCAGCTCACTCAGTCAGAAGAGTGTGATCAGAAGGAACATTCACTCCAAGTGAAAGAGCTGGTGTGAATCTGTTATGATCCAGATCCATCCAGTAGGAAAATATGGGTGTCTGATAAAGATGATCTGATTTTCTCCCTGTACCTGTTCACTCACATGTTTCCAGGAACAACAGAAACGTGTAGGGAGCAAAACAAAACTGCTCTGTGGCTGAACTTTTCGGTTGGAGACCTTAAAATGTAATTATGACAGTCAACAAGTTGTTTAAAGTGAAAAGATGACAGAAGATGGTTGAAATACATCTAAAAATCCTGCTCTCTCAGAAACAAGAAGATGCTGCTTTAAATGTTGTCAAGATCTATGAAATGTTTCTATTTGCATTTTTTCAATGACCTGTGGACATGTTGTTTATTTAGCTGATACAGACTAGATGTACAGTGGAACCCCGGGTTATGAGATTAATCTGTTCCGGGATCAAGTTCGTGAAACGAAAAACTCGAGAGCCGGGCTCGGTTTTTCCCATAAGAATACATGTAAAACCAATTAATCCGTTCCAAGACCCAAGAAAACTCCCATATATACACACCCATACATGCACGTAAGGTATCTGGAAAAGAATATTTATTCATTATTATTATTTGAAAAGGAAGTTATGTTAATTATCTGAAAAAGAATGCATGAAATTAGTTTTAAAAATGATTTATAAATGATACATTACCTATCACCAGTTTTCTTCTAACTCTAGGATGATCGAGCGGTGATTTACTTTTGTAAAACTGCTTTAATGCACAAACTCTGGGCTTGAACAGGCAGGGAATAACACACGACAAGATGCAGCTTCTAACTCTCGCAGCCGTCAAGCGGCCGCTGCCATAAAGTGTCACAGTGACGTAAAGCTGCAACACACAGTAGCTTACTCTCTTAAAGCCGTATATGACACTCACCACCAGCATCCTTCTTAGGTCCCATGATGAAAAAACAAAGCACTATTTCAGGTCAAAAAAGGCACAAATATGAAGCACAATACAGCGCAAGTTTCTATGTTTCCAGTCGGTCAGTGAGTAACTCGCGCTTCTCTCGATCTCGTGAACTATTTTACTTGCAACCCGAGTTTTTGCTTGTGAGCCGGTACAAAATTTTGCCCGATGTCTTCCTCGTAACCCGAAAAATTTGTATGCCAAAAAACTTGTACTTGCATAATCAAAGTCACAGTATCAAAGTACGTTCAGTCATTTTTATTTTTTTTTTATCGCTATCTTCTATAAGTCATTGGCAGCTGCCTAAATAATCAGCCATTGTAAAGCCCATATTGCTGAAATTATTATACCTTTGACAACCCAGAAATAGGCTCTGTTGATGCCATCTCATTTTTTGTTTGTTCTGCTCATGGTAATGCACAATTCCAGCAAGAAAATGATAAAGTGAGTCATAACCAAAATACACACACTTTCACACTTTCCACACATTTTCCATTACTGAAAACGGTTCTGAAACAGTCGCTGTAGAGTTAACATTAACATGAAAAATTCAAAAAAATCATTTTCAATCCCAACATGGAAGATGCTTTCTCAATAGAACCAAAGATGCTAGCTTAAATAATCAGAAAAAGGAAAAAAAAATAAAAACGAGATAATCACGTCGTTTTCACTTAGTATAACAAAATGCAAAATAAATAACCCAAATATAAAAAATTGGACAATATTTTAAGATTGTCTGAGGTATTATTCTTTTAACTTAATGCAAATAATCCAAAATTCTAAAATTAGTAACAGCAAAAATATGCAAACAGCACTTGTCTGAGGTAGTTAAAAAAAGAAACTGGTTTTCTGAGGTAATGCAAACTGTAAAGAACAAAAATAGCAACAATGACAACATTTTTGGTTGTGTGAGGTAACAACACACAAAAGAAACAACATTTAGAATCATATTTCGAGGTATTAAACCAGGGGTGCTCACACTTTTTCATCATGTGAGCTACTTATAAAACGACCAAGTCAAAATGATCTACCTACTGGAAATTTGCTTTGACCGGTGAAGCACGGGCACACATGCCGCCTTGGCAGATGGGGAAGGGAGAGAGGCCCAGAGAATGTTGGTGCCGACGGGGAGCGGATGGCCCCCACACCGGGCGTCCCGTAACACGGCATCTGAATTTAGGGGGATGAAGGCAGGCAGACACGGCTGCGGGAATGCGGGGCTTCCTGATAGATGATGGAGTGACCAGATCTATCGCCTTTGTCCCCCTAAATTCAGACACTGCGTTCCAGGATGCCCGCCGCAGGGGTCGTCTGCGCCCCGACGGCACTAACGTTCCCTGGGTTCTCTTCCTTTCCCACCCGCCGCAGCACGGGGAGAGGGAAGGCGCCCCTCCAGCGAAGCTGCCGGTGTTGAAACCAAATTTCCAGTCCTGTCGACAGAAGGAATACCACACGCCTTGAATACCATGACCTGGACGACAGAGAATTTTCACAGACATGAGCCAATATTGCACAACACAATTAACTATGTACATTTTTTGTCATTACCTGAGTTTATGCTGATGATTCAGCTGACCCGGAACGATGCGCATGTGCAGTGACTTAGGTGTCAGAAAAAGTCAGATGTCATTTGACTGGCTGCCCTGTAAATCAATGAAGTGACAGGGTGGATGATAGGCTGACTTTTTTTTTTTTAAATGTCATGCGATCTACCCACAGTACTCGACGTAATGAGCACACCTGCTGTAAATCAATCGAGTGATGGAACAGATGATAGGCTGACGTCTATTTTTTGTTAATGTCATGTGAGCTACCGACACTACCTTCGCCGTCGACGTAATGAGCACCCCTGTATTAAACTATACAAATTCAACAACAACCAGTGAAAATGAAAATGACACAACTGAAATGCTGTATTCTCACCTACACTTTTTTTAAAGGCTGAAATTGAAAAGTACATATATTTATTAAGGCAGACAAGGGTTGAGAAAGTGCACTTTACTCTATGAATGACTGTTGCGCACAAACTCTGACAACAAGAAGTTTTACGTTGTGCTGCTCGACTTCATTGCCACCACTTCAAAGCACTATTTGCACACAGGCTTGTGAGTATCTTTCGGTTTCCCCTCTTAATTTTCATTGTATGCAAAATATTTCCAAACAAGACTTTTTCCTTTTTCATTTTCAACCAAGGACTGACTATATTTAGCAACAGAAATGACAACAAGCCGGATCGCGGTGACTGCTCTCTGGCTGCTGGATGCTGCCGGCCTGCTGCACTCTGTCAAGTCGACATGATGGGCACTGTGTGCATGCGCACTGTAGTATCAATACCATGGCAAATTAGTATCATATCCGGATACTGCGTTTGAGTATCGATACTTTTTAGAGTATTGATATTTTTGACTCTGCTGCTAAATATTTTGACTCGGATTTTCCTGTCCATGTGCGTTCCTACCCTCACCTATGGTCATGAGCTCTGGGTCATGATGACTGAAAGAACAGGATCCAGGATACAAGCGGCTGAAATGAGTTTCCTCCACAGGGTGGCTGGGTTCTCGGTGAAAAGCTCAGTCATCCAGGAGGGGCTCAGAGTAGAGCTGCTGCTCCTCCGTGTCGAGAGGAGCCAGATGACGTGGCTTGGACACCTGGTCCGGATGCCTCCTGGGCGCTTCCCTGGTGAGGTGTTCAGGGCACGTCCCACTGGGAGGAGGCTCTGGGGAAGACCCAGGACACGCTGGAGGGACTGTGTCTCTCAGCTGACCTGGGAACACCACGGTGTCCCCCCCAGAAGAGCTGGATGAAGTAGCCAGGGAGCAAGAAGTCTAGAATTCACTGCTGAAGCTGCTGCCCCCGTGACCCAACCCCATGGAGAAGCGGTAGAAGATGGATGGATGATATTTTTGATAATCCTAAAGCAAAGTAATCTGTTCATCCTGGTTGTTTCTTCAGGCTCCTGGTACACCTCAGACCGTCCGCCTGGCCTCCCCTGCTCAGACCAGAATGGTCCAGTCTCCCTCAGTCTCCTCCACCACAGTACAGGTGTGTTTCTTGTCTCCGCTGTATACATCCACATCTGCTGCAGTTTCATTCACTTAGACATTTTGAATTTGGGATTCAAAAAGTGGAAACATTTCAAATTCAAGAAAGGGCAAACATCCTGCACATTTTGATGTATTGAAATCCTATAAGGTTGAGTGAAACTATCTACTTTATCACACACTGAGGAGCCTCCTCTATTTTACTTTTCCTGTCATTTGTGGTTTAAAAAGAGGCACAAATGAAATGAGGCTTCAGCTGGCAAAACCATTAACTCAGGGAGTTTGATTAAGGTTGAAACAAAGATTAAAAACAACCCCTCATTACTTTCATTAAAGAATAAATGGGTTTCACAGGGTCCAGAGAAGTATCCACCCTGTCTCCTGAACATCATTTAAAGCAGATCAGTGATGCATACATCCATCCACTTAGGACCACACCTCCTCTCCCCCACAGCAGCCCCCAGTGTCCGACAGCCAGCTGGTTCTCATAGTTGGAAAGCCGAGCATAACCGAACAAATCCCAGACTCATCCTCATTTAGCTTTGATGCCATTTGTTCTTAAGTGGACTCCAGCGGAGGGTGGAACAGTTCATCAGAGTTGAAAACTTCTCACTGATTTTTAAGAAATTCAGAGTTGAAAGGTTAAATCACTCCCCCTGAAGAAGCTGAATTCTGTATTCATGTAACATTAATTAACCTGGAAGGATGTGCGCTTTAAGACTGGCTGTAAAGCTAAATATTGTTTTAAAATGTTGCAAATTATTCTTAGAGTTTCATGGATGGTGGGGACATATTTCAACCCAATCCACTAAAAAAGGCTATTGATGGGGCTCAGAACACACATACTAATGATAATATGTAGCTCTAAAGGATTAAAAAAAGTGTTTGAAGTAGAGCTTTAGGATTTTGCAAGGTTGCATACATGGAAGCTTTCACCTGAGGAAATATATGACCTGAACAAAGAAAGGCTCTGAATTCTTGCAGAGTTCATAATAAGTGTTTCTGGAGAGCTTGATGTTGATGATGGTGTTTTTATGTTTTTTACCCCTAGAAGGCCATCAGCGTGGCGCCTGGTGCTGCTGCAGTGTCTGTGAAAATGACCACCCCTCAAAAGGCTCCAACAGTGATCACAGCAGGGGGAGCAGCTCTGGCCAAGACCCCCGGTGTCCCGTCCACCCCCTCCTTGACAAGCACGACGCCCACTGCCACGCCTCCAGCCAGAGTCACTGTGGTGTCACAGGTAGGCCTGTCACTAGAGCGAGGCAATCAACTCATAATTATTGTTACTGTGATCTACATATTTTATGTCCACCTTTATAACTTGTATAGTTTTCATGTTTAGCACCTGTTCTGTCTTTTGTGTGTGTTTTTTTTTTTTTTTTTTTTAATTTTCATATTGTGAAATATTCTGTTAATTTTTTGGTCAGCTTGTGGATGACATTGGAGCATTTTTCCCCCCATTTTGGACATTTAAAAAATTTTTTTTTGGAATCTTTTGGTTTTTTTTGGTCAGTATGTGGATTATTTTGTTCATTTCTGTTCATTCTCAATTTTTAGTTTTGTTTTAGTCATTTTCTTGATTATTTTGCTCATTTTGGGAAAAATATATTTAACTTTAATTTGTTTTTGGTTTGTGGATTAATTTCATCCAGAGAAGCTGGAGGTGGTGGCTGGGGAGAGGGAGGTCTGGGCTTCTCTGCTCAGGCTGCTGCCCCTGAGACCCTGACCCAGACAAGAGGAAGATGATGGATGGATGGATTTCTTTTTGGTCTGTTTCTATTTTGGTGCAATACAGACATGGATAAAATTGTCTCCTCTGTTAATGACAGAAAAACCCACAATGGTCACAGAAATAACTTGCGTCTGACAAAAGTAATGATGGATAAAAATTTTATGAAAATTAACCAATGGCAATCAAACATTGCTTTTGAATTGTAGTTCAACAGAATTATTTAAAAAAACAAACTCTCAAAACAGGCCTGGACAAAAATGATGGTAGCATTCATTGAATATTTTGTTGTACAACCTTTTGAGTCAATCACATCAATCAAAGGATTAGTGTAAATTTCAGTGTCAGTGGGGATTTTGTTGTGTCAGGTTTGAAGGCTGCTTCTCCAGACGCCATGTTTCAGCTCCTTCCACACATGTTC
>JAQQAE010011424.1:0-13624 GCA_029823295.1 Pseudamia nigra | reverse complement strand
TGTCGACACGGTCCGGGCTGCTAACACAGGCAGCTAACGGCTAACAACATAGCTGGTTCCGGAGTGGAGTTAGCTTACAATGGCAGAGGCTAGGACACACGGGACCACGCTGTCGGGTTCTGCATTAAGGAGTTAAGCTGATTCGTAGATGCTGATAGTGAGGCAGTCTTGTTTCACAGCTTCCCTAGCACTAGCGTTAGCGGCTAGTGCTCTGACTTCCGGGTCATTCTCGTCGACACCCGGAAGTGACGCAGACGTGACCCGGGCATTGTTGTCCGGATAATTCCTCATTACACGGTTCAATTTTTTTGCAGTTTTTTTCGTCGGTATCCGAATTTGTTGGTGTCAGAAGCGGTCGTTGTCCGAGGTTCCACTGTATGTATGTATATATATATACACACACAGTATAATCATTGTCTGTCTACACTTAAAGGAGCACTCTCTGTGGGATTTGAAAGATGAATAAAAAATCATCACAAATGATGGCAGGGAAAGAGTTAAACTGTTGTGCTGCCTTCTTGACCAGGTCATTCTTGAGAAGATAATTGTAATCTCACTGAGGCTTTTACCAGGTTAAATAAATTATGAAAAAATGTCCACCTTACATAATGGAGTGGAGTAGAAGTCTGTATATGAGCTTGCTCATATTATGATGTATGATACATCAGTTTTTAGCTAAAGATGTTTAGTTTATGGAACAGCTTTTATTTGTTTCCTGAGAAATAATGTAGTATGCAACTAACAAAAGTGTGACCTTACAATTTTAGCACCTCTCATTTCTCTGTTTTTCTGAAAAGTTTCTCCTCATTTTTGATGTTTTGAGACACAATATATTAAAGTTTTTTTTTATTACAGATATTACTATTAATACCCACTTTAGCAACTTTAGATATAGTAAAGTTTTTTATTACAGATATTACTATTAATGCCCACTTTAGCAGTACCAATGATACAATTTGGGATTAACAGATTTGTAATACGTGCATTTTACTGTTTAAATTTGGTATGTGTTCACTATGAAACCAAATATTTTTAAACATTTTTGTTCAAAAATTAACATAGTATAGTATGTTATTAAACACGTAGCATACCTTTGTTCAAATTTGTTATTGGGAATTATAAATTATGCTACTTTGCGTAAGGCATGATAAAATTTTGTTCCAACATTCCCTTAATTTTTTTCTTTTAGGAATTTTGACCTATTGAACTTTAAAATTCACTAATGCCAACTCAAATATGTAAAAAACACAAATGTTAATTAGTTGCTGAATTATAGCCTTCTGGACATTAAACTGATGCTGCACAACTGCCTTGATTCTGCCCTGTAATACGTATTGTGGCATGATCTATGTACAGATGTATCTGCACCTCAGAGTGCTTGGAGTCAGGGTAATGTGAGTGTGGACCAGTAGGCAAGTGGGGGGAGGGGGACAATCATGCTTTCTGCCCATCATGGGCCAATAAGCTCTAGCGTGAGTGCACCCAAAGAGTTTTGCACAGTATTGTATTGCTTTCAGAATTACTTCAAAATATGAAAATACAATCTCCTTACCACATTGTTTCCCTACATTATACTAACCATTTCATGCATGAATTATTAAAAATTGGAGATATGACACGTTCAGCCTTATCGTACATATTTCTAGGCAATCTTTAAAATAATGTCAGTTTAGTGAAATGCAATTATATGTTCATTTGGTTTCTTAATTTGGTTCAGTTTGCTTCAGATTTTGTTTACTTTTTCTTCATGTTTTTGATTGCTTTGTTTATTTTTCTTCTTTTTGCATCTAATTTGGTTCATTTTCTTGGTGGGTTAGTTCATTTAGCATCTTATTTTGATCACTTTTCTTCCAATGTTTACTTTGTTATTTTTCTTTTTGCCTTTTTGTAAGTACAATAAGTTTGATGTCACCTCATCCATTCGGTTTACCTTAGTAGGGCAGCGTTGACACCATGCATGAAAGGGTTAATTTCTTAATAATATGCGAGCTAGATGGGAGGATTTGGTGGCCTGAATGTACCACTACCAGCTGATCACTGTGCTAAACCTTTAATTAGCGTTCTTACCCATAAAGCATCAACCTCTTCAGCAGCCCTGTCTCTGTTTCTTTTTGCACAGTTGGAGAATTACTACACTCCAAACTGCTCTTTCTGGAATTACTCTGAGCGCTCCATGACAGGCCAGTGGTCGTCACAGGGCTGCAGACTGCTGAGCACCAACAGCACACACACCACTTGCTCCTGCAGCCACCTCACCAATTTCGCCGTTCTCATGGCTCACCACGAGCCCGACGTAAGTAAACAAGGGCGTGGCAGACACACGGTTAAAATGGAGGCCGTGTAATTTATGCGGACGTTCAGTCGTGCGAGCATTAGCGTACACTCACTCTCAGTCACACACCCCCACACACATACACATTAACGTACCCTCTCGAGGCTGACAACTCTTTGTTTTGAAATTTCTCTTTTCCTGTTCTCACTCCGACATTCAGGGAGGCACATGCTTAGAAATTCATGTCCTGCTACTTGTAGCTGACATTCACATGAATTTGAATGTCATGTATTTTTTTCAGGATGTCTGTCTCTACACTTTAGCTCCTTGCATATATTTACAAATATTAAATAAAGCAATTTTGCCCTTTCTCTCCCCTCCCCCTTGCTCTGTTTCCATGCCTATTGTTTCTTCCATCCATCTCTGGATTCTTCATCTCTCACTCTGCTGTCTGACACTTTGTCCTACATTTTCCTCTCTGTTTGTCTTATTTTGCTTTCTCTCTACATATGTCCCACTTCCCTATTCCTGTCCACGCTCTCAACCCCTCAACCTCAGTACCAGGGCCGAATGCATGAGCTGATCCTGTTTGTGATCACATGGGTGGGGATTGTCATCTCCCTCGTGTGCCTCGCCATCTGCATCTCTACGTTCTGCTTCCTCCGTGGGCTGCAGACCGACCGCAACACCATCCACAAGAACCTGTGCATCAACCTCTTCATCGCTGAGCTGCTCTTCCTCATCGGCATCGACAAGACAGATTATCATGTAAGTTCGTGGTGACGTTTTAGTTGACTAGCTCTTAGTCTTTTCCACAAGAATACAATGATTGAAGAAAACACTCAGTATCACTTGTTTATTAGAAATGTTTTAAAGGTACAGTGTTTAGGATTTATACCCCTAATGTCATGCTGGCTGTCCAAGTGGGTGTAGAAAAATGCGAAGACCCTCATCAAAGACAGTGTTTGTTTCAAGCTACCATAGAAACATGGCAGACTCAGTGGAACAGGACCCCATCCTATTGCAGATGTACGGTACATTACCAGTCAGAAGTTTGGACACATCTTCTCCTTCAATGGTTTTTCTGTATTTTTAATTATCTTAAACATTGTGCATTAATAATGATAACTGTCAAAGAACACATATGGAATTACTGTATGTGGTATATAAATATTTTAGATTGTCCAAAGTGGCCACGTTCAGCTTTGAAGACAGCTATGCATACTTTCATCACATTCACAGGGTATTCACCTGGAATGGTTTTTAGTTCACAGTTGTGTCTTGTCAGGAATTAATTTGTGCTATTTCTCTGCCGTCTTAACATGCTTTAAACCATCACTTGTCTTGCGCAGAGGAAGGGTGGCTACAGAGTCTTATTAGTACTACTACAGTTCCTGTACAAATATTATATCTCCACATATTATAGCAGGAAACTCAGAAAACCGCATTTGGTGGCATATTGAAAGTTTGTAATATTTCTCAGATTGACTGACCTTCATTTCTTAAAGTAATAATGTCTTTTCTCTTTACTTACCTGAGTGTTTCTTGCCATAATATAGATTTGTACACTTTGTACATTTGTAGTCGCACCAAAGCAGTTATTGACTCTGTAGCCACCCTTCCTCTGCACAAGAAAACTGATGGTCTAAAGCACATTAAAGATGCAGTCTATGATGTTGGAAAATTAGCTGATAGCCTTTTGTTTGTAGTGGTTCACTGTAAATGATTAGACAGGTGACCTGCCAGTCAACATGGCTTACCACCTCATAGGTGCATGAGCTCATGCACTCACTGGTGGGGTTAAAGAGTTATAGTAGTAGCTACTAGGGAGCATCTGTATCTTATCTAACCATAGTATGTCTGTGGGGAGACAGCTTGCATTTCAGATACCTTCATCATCTTGTATAAGAAAAAAAACAGACATACTAGATTGGCAGCTGTGCAGCTATAAGTTGTGTTGACTGGCAGGTCGCTGGTTTAATCATTTATATCAGTCCTCCACAAACGATAAGACACTAGCTAGTCTCCCAACATCATAGACCGCACCTTTAAGGTGGCAAGAAATGGCACAAATTAATTCTCGATAAGGCACGTTTGAAAACCCTTCTGGGTGACTACCTCATGAATCTGACGAGAGAATGTGTACAAAACTCATCAAAGCTTAATGTGTTTCTGGCTGACTGTAAGTGTGTTTTTTCTAAGGTAACAAAAACACTCATTCTTATTTTCAAGTAATTATATATGAATCAAAATAGAATTATGCATTAGATATGCTTTTGCTGAAAACAGATCCTTATAAATTCTACATACTGCACCTTTGAGCACTCTATTTATGTATTACTTTAGAATTACAGTTATCCCCTCTTTGTACAGTAGTAGTATTAGAAGGATTAAAAGGGGGAAAATATCTGATATCCATATTATTTCAAGTATGAAATCATAATGTTTTTAGGGGAAGAAAATATGACAAGAATATTGTAGTAATATGGCATGATTCAATATGAAAAATATTTATCAGAAATTAATAAGTAATTTGGCAATAACAATACTGAAAACCTCTTGATGTAAGTACTACCATATTAATATGCTCCGTGCTAACAGGTTTTGTAATAATAAGCCTTTTTCTCCCAAAAATGGGACTTTTTATTATAACATGAAAACGTGTGAGTTTTTTCTCAACCTTTCCATTTTTCTCAGTTAATGGTGTTTTTTCTGGGGTGAGCTGTCCTTACTCACACTGAGGGTCAACAGACAGAAGGTTTCCTATGTTGCACCAACTGTGATTTGTTAAATTGGGCTACATAAATAAAATCTGTCTTAAACTGACCTGAATATTTTTTTAGATTTTCAGTGTGGCCCAAATACTTTGTATTCTAGTTGTAGAAATGACCCTCATGAAAGTCAAATAAATTGGAAATTATTACAGAAACTGAGGCAGTGTGCCATCAGATCCTATATTTAAATAATATTAGATGATTCAAAAGTACAGAATGTCACTCAGTCAGAAGCTTTATGTGTTTCCTCGGTAAATGTCAAAAACTACCAGCTGATAGTGACTCTGTTCTGTCCTCTCCGTTTTCCACTGTGATAAACAGCCTTGTTCTCTACAGTTTCTCCTCCTTCACCCCAATATTTTCACTACTTCTCTTCCTTTTTTTTCTCTCTACTCTCTCCTGGGCTGCTGTCCTCAGATTGCCTGTCCCATCTTTGCTGGCCTTCTGCATTTCTTCTTCTTGGCTGCCTTCTCCTGGATGTGTCTGGAGGGTGTTCAGCTCTATCTCATGCTGGTGGAGGTCTTTGAGAGCGAGTACTCCCGCAAAAAGTACTACTATCTGTGCGGCTACTGCTTCCCCGCACTGGTGGTGGGCATCTCCGCAGCCATAGACTACAGGAGCTATGGGACCAAGAAAGCGTACGTGTGAAGACAGGCCTTTTGCACCTGCAGATTGAGAAGTAGGATTATGCTATTCCCCCAGCTGGAAATGTAATATGCAGTGCTGTGTGAACGGCTCTCGCACCTCCCCGCGGAATGACTTTTCTGAACACACTTAGCCAAAGCCTGATGATTAGCCTTCATAAGATAATCCGCTGAGACAGGGGAAATAGTGTGAGCATGCCATGTGAGGGTGTGTGTGTACATGTCTGAGTATAAGTGTGTGTTTGTTCGTGTAACTCTCTCTTCTCCTCTGTGCTACTCCAGATGCTGGCTGCGAGTGGATAACTATTTCATCTGGAGCTTCATTGGACCCGTTTCATTTGTTATTATGGTATTAGCTTTACTGTCAAGCAGTATTATTTCCCTCTCTACGTTCATATCGCAGTCAGACCCAAACAATGTCACCATTCTTGCCTTATAATGCTATTAGAGTGCAAAGTCTGTGTTTTGGATGAAACTACATAGCTCACCCTGCATTTTCTTGATTTTTTTTCTCTTTTCCTTTCTCAGCTGAACCTCATATTCCTTATGATCACTTTACATAAGATGATTCGCAACTCATCAGCACTCAAACCTGACTCCAGCCGTCTGGATAACATTAAGTGAGTTGGATTTGTGCCACACTGTGAAATAACTTACAGTTTGATGCACTGTACTGTATATTGAGCTGGGTGATATGGCCAAGAATATTATTATATTTGACTAAAAAATGCAGCAAAAATAGTGCAAAAAAGATGGAAACATAAACACCAAAACAGGACAGGAAAAAGTTGAAAACATGAAATGTGCAAGATGAAAGCAAGCAAGACAGAGAAGAATGAGCCAAAAGACGCAAAATGCTAAAAGTGTCATAAAAGATGCAAAAAGATGAAACATATGTAAATGCTGCATAAAGACAGAGTACTGCACATGATTCAAAATGACAAAAAAATCACCTAAATGATGCAAAAGGGTTAAAGCGGCTACTTCAAAATGATGTTACAGACATCAAGAAGTAACAAAACAAACACACATCTACTGTTTGATTATTTAATTTCTGAAATGAGTCCTATTTCATTATGTAGTTTGTGAGCACCATGTGAGTTTTTATTCTGCAACACTGACACACTTTGTTGGTGATTTAAATGAAAATAAAACCAAAATGAACTAAACATAAAATAAAAGTGTATGTTATGACAAATCTAATTATCATCCTAAAATAATAACAATAATTATTGATGTATCACCACCTGTAATTGCATATGAAGGTGATTCAGTAATAGAAAATACCTCACTAAATGTCCTTTTTTTTCTGTTTTCGCAGATCGTGGGCTCTGGGGGCCATTGCTCTGCTGTTCTTGCTCGGCCTGACTTGGGCCTTTGGGCTTCTCTTTATCAATGAAAATACTGTAATCATGGCCTACCTCTTCACCACCTTCAATGCCTTTCAGGGCATGTTCATCTTTATCTTCCATTGTGCCCTGCAAAAGAAGGTAACACGCTGGGTTTAAAGGCAATGGGTGTAACATTTCTCTCATTTTTTTTAACTGCAACATCATTCAATGGATTCTGAACTGTCTTTTGACACCGGACAAGCTGTGACTTCAGGCTGACATCTTAGGATTAAATGCAAGAAATGCCCACATTTAACAAAAGACAAGAAACTACAGGAGGCTTATGGCTATGCAGTAGATAGAATACTCAGTAAAACTTCATCAAGACTTGCCTAACTGTTATTTTATGGTGTTGTTAGTATAGTCTTTCACTTCCTGGTCCTTGTGGTCTTACCACATTTGGTATGTTGACCATGGCGCAGACAGGATAATTTAACACCTTCTTGACCACTTTGTCACATTTTCAGCTACTTTGTTTCTAAAGAGACAGTGCTGAGGATGGTGGGATGGAAAGTGTCGCCTGCCTAATCCATGAGAAACAGCTACACTTCCATGTCACGTGTTGCTTTTACCCACTTGGCGATCCGGCCCATCATATACTTTCTGCTCAGTTCACGTATGCGGGCTGTGGCCATTGGGGTGTCGCAAGACACCATGGCTGTGAGGGTACATGGATGCATGCTCCATGCGCTGCTTAGTGGCCCAGAGATGACCGTGTAGACACTATATTATTGCAGGTGGCCACATCTGACCTCACCTTACTGTAAACTCTTAGCCACAGAAACAGTCAAGCTGTCTTTCAGGGGAAAACAATATTTCATTCAAAATAAATAGAAGTTAGAAAGGTCTGACTCCACAGGTGAATGGGGCTGTCAGAGAGACCTGTCAATTAAAGCCTAGCGGAGCAAAACATTTTAAGATGGACCACCAAGTCACTTATTAGAAGGTCGAAACTATTCAATTAAATTCAAATGAATTTTATTTGTATAGCGCCAATCATAATCACTGATTATCTGTAGGTGCTTCACAATTTGAGGCTGAGACCTCATGACTATACAGATGATAATTTGCATTCACAACTATGGCATACAATTAACCTAGTACATGTTTTAACTAGTCACTCATCAGAGGTGCAGACCCAGGCCTCCTGCAATTCAGTTCAGTTCAGTTCAATCTTTATTTGCATAGTGCCAATCATAATCGCAGATTATCTCTAGGTACCCTCAAGACATTATAAATGTCCATTTATAGAGCTGTGCAAACATTTTAAAGAAAATATCAGCAATGAGCAATAGTGTCAACTGTTAAGGTCATTAACTACTGTATGATTGATGTACAGTATTTATAACAGGAGAACATGTAGTTTAATAGAACAAAAGAAGCCAAGTAAATTATGGTCGATGGTCAGTGAATTCAGTTTATGATTACATGCATGCAGTGCCTGACTATTTTCTGTACCAAAATTATACATATTTATAAAATTGTGTCATATTATGGATATTAAAGATCTCAATATTGAATGCAATGGCTTTGTTTTGAAAAAGAAAAGCTGAAAGACATTCTTGCATCATTTTAGTTTCACTTTCTGTTGCGAGTTACAAGTCCCCATTGGCCACGGCATAAACTACTGTATATTTTTGGAATTTAAGGATAAATATGAGAAAAAATTCAGTTTCTATACCAAGTTCAGCACCCCTTCCGTCATTTAATTATAAGCCATAAAGTAAATTTCAGACTTGGGGAATTAGTGACATATTTTTGATCCCTACCGATCTTTGAGGCCAAATGCAAGGTCAAGACCATTTGACCTTCAGTGGGTGTCCAAGACCCTATTCTAATCTGTGTTAAAATTTCTTGCTCCTAGCTCCAATAATACAGTCACGATAGATGAGAATGTATTTTAACCTTTCTTGACCTAGTGACCTTGACCTTTTGACCTCAATAACAGCCAGGTTTGGGGCATCCAAGGCCAACCCATGTGCCAAGTTTGGTGACCCTAGCTCCATTGCTCTGAGTTAGACCACAGACAGATAAACCCAGGCTTTATTCTGTCAGCGTGGGTAATAAAATGATTGAAAGCATTGTGACTTGTAAAAAAAAATTGTTTACCTAGTACTTCTGGAAAGTAACTTTAGGGACACTAGGGCTTTTTTCTATTTCAAAAAAGTCACCATTTGGCCAGTGTATGAAAGAAAGGGTGTAGGTTTTGTTTGAGCATCGGGAAGTGTCGTTTTATGGAACCCCATGAAAATTTTGAGCAACGGAGAGAAAGAGAGAGAGCAGCGGTGGGTGAGCAAACAGTACAGTGCATTAAGTGAGCGACTGTCCCAGTAAATATACTCTCAGCCACACTGCTGCAAAATCTCATCGTTCAGATTTAGAAGAAATTAAAACTGAAACAAGTACTTACTCGTGCCTTCTTCATCCACAGTGGTTTCAGTATTGCTCTGCATACTGCTCCACCTCCATGCATTGCCTGATGCTGCTGTAGGCTGTAAATGTAAACACACACTTTAACAAGAAATTCAGAACAAAACGAGATCAGTTAAATCCACCAGCACACACTGACAGAGAACGGTGATGATTGAGAAGGGGTATTAATAGATGAGTGTGTTTATTGCTTTTGGGGATATGTTACATTCTTTGCCATTAAGGACACCTTGTGGATGGATGCATGTCTTATTGATGTTCAGCGTATGTATTCAGAGTGATTGCATTCAAGTATATTTTGCTGTAGCCATGTGTTAAAAGCTTCTGTTGCTGCACATTTAGTCCAGGCTATTGAATCCAAGTGTTTGTATTTATGAGTGGCTTTAAAACCTGCCTGCTGTGCTGCTGGTATGTGTTTTTTACAGGTCCATAAGGAGTACAGTAAGTGTCTGCGTCACTCCTACTGCTGCAGCCGCACCTCCACCACCAGCTCCCACGGCTCCCTGAAGAACTCGGGTCTGCGTGCCAACAACCGCTACTATAGCGGCAGCCAAGCTCGCCACGCAGCAGCCCACAGACAGGTGCGGGATAAATAGACCCACACACAATCAGTGACAAAACACACACATGCAATGGCACACCTGCTTGTTGGTCTTTACACATCAACAAGACCACTGTTGAGTTTTTAAAATTGTTTTTCTCAGAACAAATGAAAAGTAAATCTGCCGGTGACAATCTGATTTCACTTGTTTTCAGTGGAAATCAGCTTGTTTCAGTAGAGTGGAATGAAAAATCCATTTTCTTGAATCAAAAGACTTTCTAGCTGATACTATCTAACTAAGAGCACTGTCAAAAATGCCGTCATGTACCTGTGAAAAACAAGGGAAATGTCAATCCCTGCTGATACTTTTTTCCACATTTGAAAGGTTATGTAGCTACACAATGAGTGCATCGGCAGGAGTTTAATACTTAATACGAACAATTTACCAATTCCCTTGAATCATTCAGATCTGTTACTTGAGGTACTTTCAACCTTGTAGTCATGTTGTGAAAACGCAATGCAAAATAATAGTAATTCAGACTCACAGTGGTCTTATAAAATGTATTTGGAAACATTTACATGTGGTTTGATTACACACTGGTAATATGTGTATTGTAAAAAAAATGTTCCTAGTGCTGGCAGATGTACAGTACTTGCCCAACTAGCTTATTCATTAATAAAGATATCATGGAAGTCACTGTGCTATATATAGATACTGGCACCACAGCAGAGATCCGGAAATACTGTACATGCTGCGTTACATGCAGTGGCATAGACACATGCACACGTTTTGTCCTCTCAAGCAAACAAGCTTTCTTACAATTTAATAAGACATTATCAACCAACAAATGTATCAGCTCTTGTAATCATGTTCTACACATCTTGAGTTTATTAGCCCCTCTCTTGATAACATGACATGGCGGTACGCCTCTCTTTACTCTAGTATGTCTCTTTGTCTGCCATGTTTGCCATTGTTCTTTGTGGATTAGAACGAACCCCGCAGTTCTGATTACAGCAGCCCCACTGAGTTACAAAGTCTACCCGCCAAGTTCCTATATATAACTTGTTGTCTGTTTGCTGCCACTCACTGTGCTCTGCTCCTTCTTTCAGAGTCGCATCCGCAGGATGTGGAACGACACGGTTCGGAAGCAGACAGAATCTTCTTTCATGGCGGGAGATATCAACAGCACCCCAACTCTCAACCGTGGTGAGCCCTCCTTCTATCACTGCTCTGCTTCCCGTCTGTCGAGTTATACACGCTTAAATGCCCACAAATACATATAGTACATTGTAACACACACACACATATACAGTAGGCCGACATGCAGACTCCACAAAAACAAGCACAAAGTGCAGGAATAGACCCAAAGCATATCACTGTTATTCACTGTTAAATGTGGACATATGACAGAAACCAGGCCAAGACATGTATGTGTACATTCCTAGTATATTAAGGTTAACTAATGATTCAGCCACCTTCCTTACAACCGGTGAACAGCAGCTAGTAGCATCAACAGCTTACATTTCATAACATGCAGTGGATGCTGTCAGTGGGTTTCAGCCATAGACATAATAAAGATAGACGCCGCATCGACCGCTACTGTCTATTGGCACTGACGAGTCGTGGGGCCGCCATCTTGGACCGGTCACCAGCTCCACTCAGCGCTGTTTGGCAGCACATTTAATCCATCGTAACTCTTAATATTAAACTGATTTTCACACGTTTTTTTGTTTGTTTTTGCTGCAAACGTCATACATGTAGCTATGATACAGGACAAATGATTCGGCGTATTTTAATATTCGTAGTGGGATTAGCAGTAATAGAATATCCTGATATAGCCTCGACTGTAGACAGGTATTTTGCAAACACTGTAAACACACAGTCTATTTTCATAATTTGAAGAGACGATATATGATTACGCTATGTATACATATTTACATATCTAAACAAAATACTGACTAATGAACATATATTTTTATATAAAACAATAGATAGAAGTTATATATCAGAGAAAATGAATATATGTATATAAATCAGTAGCATTATATATATACTGTGGAACCTTGGACAACGACAGCTTCTGACAACGTAAAATTCGGATACCGACGTAAAAAACTGCAAAAAAATTGAACCTCATAAAACTGTAAAACCAGTTTAACATTAAGAGTAACGATGGATTAAATGTGCTGCCAAACAGCGCTGAGTGGAGCAGGTGACCGGTCCAAGATGGCGGTCGCATTTCTTACGGCACAGCAACCAATGCGGCGTCTATCTTTATTATGTCTATGGGTTTCAGCTAGCAGCTCAGACACCGGAAACAGTTAACTGCTCTGTGTGTAGTGGTATGTGTCATTTTCGGAGTACAGTAAATTCCTCTTGTTGTGGTTAAACATAGTTTGGAATATTTTTTTAATAAAGATGTGAATTTAGAAAACAACAAGAATAGAAAGGGATTTGAAGGACGCATGTTCACACTTTTCTTGCTGTTGTGCTTCTCGGCAAGTGTTTCTGTCCCTTATTTCCCAATTTGTGATTCTGGAAGTCCTCACCTCGCATTTTAGTCCCTTTCTTACCTGAGATGTGAATGGAGGAGTCAAGGAGGAGACTCAAGGGGAGAGGAGCCAAGGCAACAAGCATTTAACAAAGTAATGGTTAAATACAACCAAAATCTCTTAGTTATCTCTTAGTCATTTGCCACTGTAGTATTTTATGAATGTCCATGTAAATGTATGATTTTTTTTATTTAACACACACAAGTCTGATGAAGCATCCAATCATTTTAATAACTTAAACAAGTTACAAATGAGAAATGTTTAATATACTAGTATTTAATATAAATATGGTTTATATTATCATTAATACAAATCCGACGTAAAAAACCTATGCCAGATCAACCATGCAAATCATTGGAAGGAGAAGAAGATGATCATTAATACAAACCATATATTCTAATTGGAAAAGAAAGTGAATTCAGGGAACCACAAATCCACTGTTTGTTTATAACTGTATAGCACTTTGGCCTGTTTGGAGTTTAAAGGGCTTTATAAATAAAGTTGGTATGGTATGGTATGGTATGGTATGGTATTCCTCAATATACATTGAAATGTAAAGATTTAGATTATTTTACGATGCAATTCATGTATAAATTGACAACTGTAACGTTACCAATTGGTATCCAGGAGTTGTTCAAAATGAGGGACAGTAAATATCACTTGAGGAGAATGTTTATACAGTGGAACCTCGGATAACGACCGATTTGGACACCGTTAAATTCGGATAACGACGGAAAAATTTATTAAAAATTATTTTAAAAATTGATTCTAACAGCGACGAATTATGCGGACAACGATGCCTGCGTAACGCCTGCGTCACTCAGAGCGCTAGCTGCTAATGCTAACGCTAGCCGCTAATGCTAACGCTAGCTGCTAACACTAGCCACTATGCATCACTTCCGGGTCTCGAAGAGAATGACCTGGAAGTCAGAGCGCTAGCGACTAGCGCTAATAGCATTCATTCTGAAACGGAATGATTGAAATTAGTTCTAAAAATGATTTAGAATGTATTCTTACCT
>JAQQAE010011423.1:0-13625 GCA_029823295.1 Pseudamia nigra | reverse complement strand
CACGCTGCTGACAAGCGCCCCAGGGGTACTGATTCCCACCCCCCATCCCCGCCAACCCCTGGCCCAAAACCCCTCCAGTCCCTCACACACTCAGACTCCCCCACTCAGGCACATACACACAACCCTACCAAAGCTCAGACACACACCACGCACCTCCCCATGTCCCTGCATTCACACCCATGTAAACTCCCCCAGAGCACCACCTAAGAAGCTCCTAATCACTGAACCAAAGCTGCCCAAGGGCTGTTTCTCCTTCTTATTGAGTTTTCGTGGGAATTCTCTGCACTCCAGGATGTTCTCTATGAGCTCCCCAGCATTACAACTAACATGAATGTTTGGGAAAATGCATAAATTAGAAAGTTTCACTACCCATGCCATAAAAACAAAGTTTCAAGAGCAAAACCAGTCTTTTCCATTTTCTTTAGGCATAAGAAACTGGGAAATAACACTTCATGCCCAGGAACAAAAGAAAGTGGAAAAATTTGTTATGTAGTGTAATTGGCCAGTCAAAGTTCACAGACATGGGAGATTAATGCCCTGTTCAGACATTGCAGTAACATCCATCATGATATATCTGAACAAATCCAGGTTCATGTAGACAGCACAAATGTGAAATCTAAATAACCCAGGATACTTTCCTATCCAATGAGCCGGGATGCATTCAGAGGTGGTCAGAGGCCCATTTACCCACATTCTCATCTACCGGTAGTCTGAATACACGTGCATCCTGGAACCCTTTAAGAACTGCTCGTTCAGCTGAGTTGTTATGTCTAGCATGCCAGCATAGTAATATTAAAGTAGTTTAAAGACGTCTGAAAATCCAAACAGAGATATAGTAGGAGTGCTTCATGTGATGATGTTGCTTGTGCATCTGCCTTCCACTTCCTTTTTCTCTGTGAGGAAATTGATAATGTTCAGTAGAATAAATGTGTTTAAGCAGTTAAGATCTATTTGTACAGCATAATGTCAGGTGAGAGAGCCAGTATAAACAGAATGGTACAAGTCCTCACATGGATATTTAAGGTGTAATGATGGTTCTCTGTGTCAGATGAAATGAGTACCGTAATAGCGTATCGGCAGTATAACCTCTACCTTAAAAAGCTGCAGGTTGCCTGTGAACAGCCCCCAAGCAGGAGAGTGTGTCACGTTGACAAAGGCATACTACAAAACCGGTCTAAACTTGAAATGACCATTTGAGCTCAGTCTGTGCAAGCTGGTTTATTTGCATGTCGAGTCAGAAGCTACCACACAAGACCTCTGTAAAGCCAGGTTTGAACAGATTTACTTACAGCTGATTCCATCGAATGTGCCAAAACAGATGTTATTACAACGTCTGAACAGGCCTTAAATGTTTCTGTGTCTGCCTTATTGTCAAAATGTATTGATTTCTTTCTGTATTTTTCTTGTTGTCGATGACACACAGATGTTGTCACTCCAAATGGGCTCAATGTGAAGAAGTTCTCAGCTGTGCACGAGTTTCAAAACCTCCACGCTCAGAGCAAGAATCGGATTCAGGAGTTTGTCAGGGGACACTTTTATGGGTCAGTGTCCCCACTACATGCTGTACATCACAGCTTCACAGCTCCAAATGTTAGCAGCATGTTCTGAATGAGGATAAATGTCAGTGAAAGAAGGATATACAGTAGTAGGTAATCAGTGAAGCAGCTATGAGGAAGAACTGTACAAATGGTAAAAAAAAAAAACACAAATTTAAACCAACAAATCGCCAGTGGATATGTAGTAAATCTACCTGAGTGGCTGCATAAAATCCAACACAGTGGCCATTTTTCAAGGCAACCATATTGGATTTTTATTCTATTCACTGTCAGATGCATCTACTGTCTGTGTATCAGAATCTTCTCACAATTACTGTTAGCAATTGAGAGAATTGGTCAAAACAAGCTTGACTTTTGACCTTTGGCCTCCAAAATCTAATTAACCAAATTAACCTAAAGAGTTCAGATATTACGTTTATAACAATGGACAGACATCAGTTCATAGTGATGTGATTTTTGACCATTGGCTTCCAAAATGTATGTACTTCATCTGTGCATCCAGTTAAATGTTTATGTTGAATTTAAAACATTCTGTCAAACTGCTCATGAGATACCACATTTTAAGCATAACCACAGCCATCTTGAAAAATTGTCTACATGTTAAATTTTTGTGTGGCATTTTACTTCAGTATATTTACTAAGTATACCCTCATTTGTCACTGTGGCAAAATTATTGCCTGTATCATCATTTACATGATTTGGTTTCAAAATTGATTTTAGCCGCTCTATTAGAAAGAGTCAGTCATATGTCCTTGAATGGATTAAGTTAATTTGCTTTGTACAGAATATGTTCAGTAATGATTTAGTAGAAGAAAAATCTGAATGGTGTAAGCCTAAGCATAACTGAGCATTCAGTCAGATATCTAAAAAGTTACATTTACAGTATACAGATCATATTACTTTATCACCTTGATCTTCAGGCACCTCGACTTCAACCTGGACAAGTGTTTGTTCCTCTTCATTGCTGGAAGGTACGAGTTCTCCAACAAGGGAGCTGACGTCTTCCTGGAGGCTCTAGCCAGACTAAACTATCTACTGAGGGTAAGTGTGTGCAGTTCTTGTCTTACCTGACTTAAGCCCTTTGCTCCCATAGGGTGTATAGGCCATTGATAAATCACTTGGTCATGTTCCCACAAGGATGGATTTCTTTGGCATGATCAGGTGGATCGGCTTCCCAACGTTAACCCATCCCCCAGCCTGGAGGGCTGCTTTGTCTAGCTCCTCGCCATTGATCTGTCTGGCAATGTTAAACCTGCCAGGGATACAGATTCCCCACCGACATAGCTCTGGGGTTCACTGGTGTATGCAAACCTCTCTAGTGCAGCAAGATGCAGACCTGGGAGAAGAGTGCAGTTCTGTCACCATACTGTTTGTTTGCGTGTCATGTATCTGAAGTCTCAGGATTGCAAAACTTATATTTGTTCTTGTTGCTCTTGTTGCAGGTCAATCACAGTGACGTGACGGTTATTGCATTTTTCATTATGCCATCTCGCACAAACAACTTCAATGTAGAGACTCTAAAGGGCCAAGCAGTCAGAAAGCAACTTTGGTGAGGCTGTTTTTCTGATGTAGGGGTGTTTGATGTTAAGCACATTGTAGAATGAAGCCGTGGTCTTAACTGTGTTCTCTCTTTGTTGCAGGGATACTGCTCAGACTGTGAAGGAACGCTTTGGAAAAAAACTTTATGAGTCTCTTTTAGTGTACGTTAATTACAGTCACATTACTTTTTGAAACCTATATGGAATAACAATCCTTATTTACTTTTATAAAGAAAATCCAGTTAATTTCCATCACACTATTAGTTCACACTATCAGTATCCGAGCCTAATTCAGTATCAAGGGTTCCTACCTACTTTTTGCAAGTTGCATTTCACTGCTAAATCTAAACCGTTATTTTCTTTAGTGGGCAGCTGCCAGACGTATCCAAGATGCTGGACAAAGAGGACTTCACTATAATGAAGCGCGCCATCTTTGCAACTCAGAGACAGTGCCAGCCTCCGATCTGCACCCACAACATGCTGGAAGACAGCAGCGACCCCATCCTAAACTGTGTACGCCGCATCGGCCTTTTCAACAGCTCAGCTGACCGTGTTAAGGTATATATGTGCATCTCAAAAAAAAATAACCTAGTGAAAAAGTAGTTACCGTATATTCCGGGTGATATGTCGGTCCGGTATGTCAGTCGCACGAGCCAAAAAATGTATAATGAAGAAGAAAAAAACGTTTATTAGTCGATCTGCAGAACAGGTCGCATTTGTTCAGGGAACACGCGTCAGGCGCGCGGCCACAGAAGGGAGAGCTTGCGGCTTGCCTCTTCTAGCAGCTGTCAGTGTGTCAAACACCCTATAGTCGAATTTCTTTAAAATACAAGTCGCTCCGATGTATTTGTCGCTCCCCTCACCAGACTATGCAAAAAACCGCGACTTTTAATCCGGAAAATACGGTAATTATTTTCAGAAAAATTGTTGTTGTAAGATCCTCAAAAACATAACTGCATCAGTAATACGAATGTGACAGTAAAAATGAGACAGAGCTGCAGATAAAAGGAATTCTAAGCTGGTCTGAGTGCAATGATAAGTGCAAAATCTGCAAGTTGAATTTCTTCAAGGTAATGCAGTGCATGTGCTTAAAACTCCTGCAGGTGAAATTATGGCAAAATGCCAGAATTTGAAAATGCACTTTCATTCTGCTTCTCTTTTCTCTTGATTCATATCAAATGACATTTGTACAGCCCAAAAACCAAGACAACAGAAATGGGCAGAACTTTTATTCCTTGAATTAAAATTTTGTTCCTTCAATAACAATATGCTCAAATGAAATGGTACATTTTTTGCTCAAGATCATCAAACCCTATGAAGCACTGGAGCCTCAAGTTTGTCTGTGAATGCACTCTTCCTAGGATGTCTCTTCCTAGGACTCTTCCTAGCAGTTCTGAAAAATTACAACCTTACCTGTGAGTTTCTTGTACTTTACCTTATTGCATATGCTTATATCACAATGACACAATTAGTGTTTGTTTTGAGGATTACTCCCATCAAGGTGATTTTTATTGCCCCAGTCATGGGCAAGACTCCTGATGATCATTGTTACATCAGAGAGGAGATTGGAGTGTTGTTTCCTGATAAGAACAAGTTCTGCAGACTTTGCTGCATTAATTGCTACTAAACTTTGTAGATATGCTTGTTTTCTGCAATGGCAACCTTAGTCAAAGTAAAGTCATTATTCCTTATGCTTATATTTTCTTTTTTAGATCATCTTCCATCCAGAGTTCCTGTCATCAACATCTCCTCTACTTCCCATGGATTATGAAGACTTTGTAAGAGGCTGCCACCTTGGGGTCTTTCCTTCTTACTACGAGCCTTGGGGCTACACACCAGGTATGACTCGTGCATGGTGACAGCATATTATCATATGTGTAGATATAATGTATTAAAGTTTGTTTGTGTTTTTGTACCCTTCAGCTGAATGCACCGTCATGGGAATCCCATCAGTCTCAACAAACCTCTCAGGCTTTGGTTGTTTCATGGAGGAACACATAGCAGACCCCTCAGCATATGGTGTGTTTCATTGTGCAGTCTGAGAGTGTTACTTCTACAAACAGAGATACTGTGGTTTCATTTCATGTCTCTCTGTTTCCCATCACAGGTATTTACATCCTTGATCGACGGTTCAGAGGAGTCGACGAGTCATGCAACCAGCTCACTTCCTTCCTGTTCCAGTTCTGCAAGCAGAGCCGACGCCAGAGGATCATCCAGAGGAACCGGACTGAGCGTCTGAGTGACCTCCTGGACTGGCGATACCTCGGCAGGGTGAGATCAGTGGGCACGGACCAGGGCTGTGCAATGAAGCCAGTATGGAAATAATTTAGTCGTAATATTGCCAGGAGCCACTAGGTTCTAAAAGGCCTTAGCTCTCATAGTTATGTTTGAACCTCATTAAAAATACAATTTTTGTCAAGAGTCCTCATGGTCTCAATTGTGTTTTCCTGAAAAGCAAGTGATCCATTGTCCCTCTATTATTACGATATTAGGACATACAGAAAGCGTTGATGTCTGCTTGATTGACAGGTCTGTATGTTAACTCTGCCTCCTGTGGAGTTTGGTCAAGTCAGACCTTGGTACCTTCTATTTATTTAATAAAACACATTCTTTTTCTGACAGAGAGCTTGGCTGTAGTTGTTATATTACACAAACACTACTATAAAGTGACTTTGTGAGGCAATGCTTGAAGATTTAGAAAGTGGCTGAGTCAGTAAGCTGACATTGCCCATAAGCCCCCTGAGCCGTGGCACTCCTGCAGCGCTACCCACATTTGTCCAGACATGAACTGGGCAGGGTGGGTTACTTATGGGTGCTTGTGGCATCCACTCGGCGTATCCAACCCTGCGTTTTTCTCCTGGCCAGTGACGAGGCCTGTGCTAGGTACATGGATCCCATCTCTGCACCCTCACAGCTGTGCTGGCCACACAGCCTGGGGTCATGCCACCTACCTCTCTTCCTGCATTTGACTCCAAAATGGCGACCAGGAAGTCAAAACACGATTGACTTTAAATTGGTAGTTCAGAAACCAACGAGTGAAATCGGGGTTACTCTGCTCATGAAATGTACATAGTCTTTAGATAAGGTGTCATATCCAGACAACTGCTGTTGTTTATGGTGCATTCAGTTCATTTCTTTAATTTGTATTATTTTTCTCCTTTTTTCTTCTTTTGTTGTTCTTTTGTTCGTCTGCTATAGTACTACGTGTCTGCACGTCATATGGCCCTGGCTAAAGCTTTCCCTGACACCTACATATATGAACCTCATGAACCCACATCAGTAAGTTTCAAGCGTTTCTTTGAGAGGTGACTCAGTGAATGTTGCATATCCCCATATTCTGTTTTCTGACTGCTTTTGTCATCTCTAGACCTCGGGTTTCCGTTACCCCCGACCAGCCTCTGTCCCCCCATCTCCATCTCTGTCCCGCCACTCCTCCCCGCACCACAGCGAGGCAGAGGACAATGAAGAGGATGAACGCTACGACGAGGATCTGGAGGCAGAAAAGGACCGAAAGAACATCCGTCAGCCCCACTCCCTGCCGTTCAAAAACAAGGTTTCTCCTGTCCACGGGGCCAATGGGAATGGCGATAGTGATAAAAGTGATAAAAGTGATAAAAGTGATAAAAACTGAAATCCACACACCAACAGCTCCAGTACATGTTCTCTAGTGAAAGTTGATCTGCAGCTGCTGTTAAAGTCACATATATAGCACAGTTTATAAATGAGTGTAGTAGTGTGGATGAGTGGTTAACAAACGTATAATCAGCTTGTTGTGAAGATTGCATCACTGTTCGTGTCTTCCCAACCTGTGCGTACCTCAGAATTTTAAAAAAATGTCTGTTTCTTATGTTTTTGGTATCTCTTCAGTTATACCAGCAGCGCAACCAGTGATTCGCTTTGTGGAGCAAATGCAGCAGCTAGAAAGGGCAAAATAAAAAGTCAACATGGAACCAAACAAATCATGGTTTCTGAATTTTGTAGGATACTAACACTGGATAACTTAGGTATAAAGCAGCAAAGAAATTAACAGGATTAATATGAGTATCTGGTTTTCATACTTGATTCTGATGTGGATTTGTGCAGGGAAAACAGCCTTGTCCTCTTTTTTTACCAGCTTTCTCCACATTCGAAGCAGATTCAACCCTTTTTGTGATTTAATTGAAGTGTAGTAGCCACAAAGAGCACCTTATCCTTGAATGTTTCACTCAGATAATCTCAAACTCTTCACCTGTTGTTTCATTTTCTGTCAAATGTCTTGTTTACTGTAAAACTTCCCAGAATGGAAATAAGATGTGGATGGCACACACAACCAACTAGCCTCAAAAACAATACAGAAAAAAAAAACTATATTTTCATAACCTGTTTTTCATTTTGTCACAGTTACTAGTGAACAGTTTCACACTCCTGTTTATGTGTGTGCTTGTGTGGAAGGTTATTGGTGGGTTTTTGAAATATTTAATTGTAAAAGGATGAGAGGAGACAGAAAAGGGAAAATAAGGACCGTGTCCAAGCTGAGCTTTCAGGTAAAGGAGGAAAAGAGAAACGTAAGAAAAAAGGAGCTAGAGGGGTTTTCAAGTGCTTTGTAATGGAAAAAGTAAGATGGCTTTACTAGAACATACACAGTCCCATCAAGACTTTTATCATTTGTTACAATCTTGCACCAGATGAACTTATAATAAAGTTTAAATATATACCTATAGGTATTTAATAAAAGACAACTGAGTCTCTTTTTTTTGTTGGTATGCACTTTATTCTAACACACACACTGAAGGGCCTGTGGGTTTTTGCAGTCTCAGTAACACAGTGACACCATCCTCACAGTTTGTTGCCAGTTTAGCTGCAACACAGTAATGGATCCTCTTCTTGAGTCTTCATCTGCTTCAGCACAAGTAAACTTGACCCCCGTGACCTTTGCAAACTAAGAGAAAATACAGAAAATTAATTTTTGGGAGTAAATTATGGGCTTAATTAGAACAAAGAAGATTTTGTGTGATGTAACATAATGCTGACACTTTCAGGTGAACCTGTAAAATAAATCTGCCAGACAGTGCATGTGTAGAAAACATTTATAGTTGTAAAAATCACAACAACAAATACCTGCTCAGTGGTGTTGAAGGTATTGGAATGTGTATCAATACTTTGCTAGTTTTCATAATGCATCTATGGCTGTAGGACAGCAGCTCTCAACATTTTCCAGTAGTCGTCCAGTTGGGGCCTATTATTATTATTGAATTAATACCAGGCAAATGTATTTTTTCTTAATCTACTTAACATAATCTGAGTACATTTTGAACTAAAAATCTGCACATATTTTCATCAATACATTGAAATTCAGTGTACAAAATCAAACCATGAATGAAAATTTAAAGGTAATAGTTAAAATGAACAATGTAGTCACAAAATGACTAAATATGAAACAATCCATATCTTCTTCTGCTTCTCCTTTCGGCTGCTCCCCTCAGGGGTCGCCACAGTGAAATACCAATGATTCGCATGTTTGAGCTGGCATAGGTTTTTTACGTCGGATGCCCTTCCTGACACAACCTTCACAACAAGGGACAAATTAGCGGATTTATGCATTTTAAAACCACAATCCATATAATGAAGGAAAATAACCAAAATGACAATAACTTAAAAATGAACAAAATAATCAAGGAAATAAAATAATTTTAAAATGAACAAAAATGATCAGAAATTGAAAAAAACAATGAAGAAAATTAACAAAACTGAACAAAATAAACCAAATGAGTGAAAGTTACCAAAATAATGCAAACTACAGTGCAATCTGTCATATTTCAGTGAAATGCCTGTGTTGCCATCACAGCAGATACTGTGCATCAATAGGGCCAACATCAAAAATGGAATGTATCGGGGGTTTTGTTTGTTTTTTTTTTTTTTACCACAAGTTTTCCACCCACTCTGAACGAGACCATAACACACTTTTGAGAACAAATTGTTGTAAATCTCATGAACTTCTTTTAGAAATTGTACTCTTTCCTACACAGGCTGATTTTCAACCGCATGCTTTGTAATTGTTTATGAATTTCATAAATATTTTATTTACTCCGATGTGAAATCATACAACTACAGGAACTTGAACATCTCCATCCATGTCCATGGAAACCTTATATCTGGGCTTTCCCAGACAGTCTTCATGTTTGTCCATTGTGTCCAGTATATTGATTATTGTTCAGTGTATTAATCATTTTCTTCATTATTATGTTGAGTTTGCTCATTATTTGTTAGTTTTTATTCAGTGATTTGTGCTTCTATCCAAAATGTAGAACAGGTCAGATATAATAGTGATTCAAGTTTATATCACCATGTTTTACCTCGGTTTTGGAGAATGTACAAGGGACTCACCAAGTAAACTATTCCAAAATGAATTATATGTTGCACTGCCTGTTACAGCTCCCAATTTGGCTGGATTTGTCCTTACAGTTTGAACTGAGAAGCCATCAGGCCCAGTAACCTCCACCTCCACCACATGATAGTCACTCAACCTGAGGCATGAATACACACAGAATTAGTGCTTTAGTTTACTGAATCCGAAGGATAAGTATGCAGATGTGTACAGTAGGTAAACTTACGCTGTGTCTGACACAATCTCTCCCTGAACTCCAGTAAAACCAAGTGATGCTGCCGCCACCGCTGCTGCTGCCATGGTGTTGACATTGTTGGGAGCCACAGGGCATAACTCTGCCACTGAGCCTCTGAATAAAACCCGCCTCCCCTCACCCTCTGTCCAATTAGAAAGGATGTCTCCTGTCAGCCGAAAACAGGACGGATGCTTGGACATTCTTATAAACAAAGCCTGGAAGAAGAAGCACAGCTGAGGTTCAGTAGAGGACACTGATAAAAAGCATTGTGTTACATTCAGGGACCAGGATGTCTTCACATAACCCAATAAGGAGACAAATGACTATTAAAGCTCTAAGAAGTCTGACAAACTATCAGCAAGAACAATTTAGTGGCAATATTTACCAAAAAGTGTACTTCTGACTGTAGTGGTTTTACAGAGTGCTTTTTACTCAATTATGTACATTTACGGTGGAAGAAATGCACTTCTACTCAGTTATAATTAGTAAAAGTAAAGTAAAATAAACAAAAACATTTTTAAAAAAATACATGACATCCAACATAGGAGCAAAGAATTATCAAAATAATCAAATCAACCAAAATGCACAAACTAAGCAAGTTAATTAACAAAAAGGAACAAAAATAAATTAAAAATGAGTAAAATACACAACAAAACGAGCAAAAGAATCAAGTACTGTACACTTAAAAAAGCACAATATAACTCACGAAATTGAAGAAAAATCAACAAATACGCAACACAAAAAATGGAACAATCAAGTATATCGACAAATATGAAAATCACCCATAAAATTGAACCAAAGTCAACAAAATGAACAACAAAATGAGCAAAAATAATCAAAATGATGAGGTAAATTAATTAAACTGTACCATATAAACAAGGGGAAAAAAAACAAATACACAACAAAATGAGAAAAAAATTATCCTGTTTCACATCATGAAGTCACATCCTTCATTACTTGAGTAGTATTTTATGACAAAAGTTTTTTACTTGAGTAGAGTTTCTTTTTGCGTTACCCATCACTGCCTAAAGATGTGCTCTTATTTAACTGATACTGTCCCAATGGTACCTTCAAAGCCCCATTATCATTCAGCCTCTGGATGTCCTGGCCTCCCCATAATGCACCAGTGGGGACATAGAGGGTCCTTCCATACTGCTGAGCTGCCTGACGCAACTTCTGGTTCAGGTCAGAGTCAGAAAGAGCAGAGGGAGAGCCCACCTGACAAAGCAGAGAAATGTATACATATCAATCAAACATTACATTGTATTAAACTGTAGAACATTTAGTTTAAGACGCATTGAAACGGATCACTCTCATACCTGGTGTTTTACAAAGTATTTATTTATTTCACCTCCGACCGGAAAAATGCTTCATCGAGGTTAAAAATTTCTTGCAATTGTGTCATGCTCAGAATAAAAAGGCCTAAGCAAAGACAGGCTTTACTCTGTACACTACCAGTCCGTTTGGACACACTTCAGTGTTTTTAATTTATTTATATAATTTTTAACTTTGTACATTAATGTTGAAGACATCCAAACTGTGAAAAAACACATATTATGAATTATGTATTTTTCTTGCATGTTAGTTCCACCAACTGGGCTGGTATATTTCCTTGAAGATGTTTCACCACTCATCCACGTCTTCCAGGAAGCCACTTGGATGAATGGTGAAAACACACCAGTCCAGTTGGTGGAACTAACATCCAAGAAAACCATGACCTGGATGACTAAGAACCTTCGCAGACATGTTTGACATTAGCCTACATATTGTAGTCATGTCATTTGATGACAGTTTTGCACACTCAATGCATTCTCTCATCAGATTTACAAGGTAGTCGCCCAGAACCGGTCAATTTACAGGCGTGCCTTGTCAAGAAAAACTGGTTCTCGGCACCAGAGGCTCGGCACCAGATTCTGAGACTGCTCCTTCTAATAATCTTATCCTCTACAGCAGAAGTAGCTCCTTCCCTGGGTCGGTTCTCATGAGAAACAGTTTCATTGGTGCGAATTTGATGGATTTGGCGACTGCACCTAGAGACTCATTCAAAGTTCCTGATATTTTACAGACTGACTGACTGACCTACATTCTTGAAGGTAATGATAGACTGTTTTTCCTCTTAACTGAGTATCTCTTGTCATAATATGGATTTGAACAGTACTTGTAGTAGCACTAATAGAGCTGTTGACTCTGTATCCAACTGACAACTGATGGTCTGAAACACATTAAAAAGACAAGAAATGACTATTTAACTCTCAACAATGTAAATCTGTGAATTGCAAACCATTCCATGGCTAATCATTGTAAATCTGATGAGATGACAGGAGTATATCAAGCTACTTTGGACAATCTCAAATACCCAACATAATTCTATTTGTGTTCTTACACAGTTTTGATATCTTCAGTATTAATGTACAATCTTGAAAATAATAAAAATCTTACAGACTTTATATGTATTGTCCCCTGTAAATAAATGAAAAATAAAAGTAGGTATCAGCACAGTCACAGACAAGCATCACAAATGTAATATGTCATAAAGTAATAATAGAGAGACAGTTATTAACCTTTTGAGAACCTTCCTAAATCAAACAACTACATTACACATACAAAATAAGAATCTTACCATAAAATGAGACTGAGACAGGAAGTGGAGCCCAAATTCTTTTACTATATGAGGATGACAAACCTCCACGACCACGTCACAACGCCTGTAAAAGTGATTCATTAACAAAAAAATGGAACATTAAACCATGAAACATGTCCATAGCCTACTAGATACATGTACATATGATACAGTATAATAATGCTGTATTATGAATTTGAGTAGATATTGGTTATGTGTGTGTGTTTGTACCTCTCAGAAAAAGACAATAAATCACCAAGTATGAGCTCATCAGGAACTGAACCTTTGAGTTTGTCAGCGTTTCTGTTCCAGACAAAGGCTAAAGTCAAACCAAGAGCAGCTCCATCTTTGAGGATCCTCTCCACCAGGTACTGTCCTGTAATTACACATGCAGTCAGTGAAAAAAAATGCAAAAACACTGGATGTAGAACAAACTGGTATTTGTAGCAGGATTCGTACCTAAATGTCCATATCCCACAACTCCAATCCTTAGAGAAGTGCCAGCTGCCATGTCCTGTGTAGCATATGTACACATAAAATCTCATTTCATCTGCATCAGAAATTCAAAACATCTCTGCCAGACCTGATCTGTTTAAAAGTGTAATATTCACTAGATTTACTCACCAGATAATCCCACACCCCTTTAGAAGTGTGTTTCACAACTTCAAGTCCAAGCAGCAGCTCACCACTCCAGCAATTCACAGTTCAAAGTTTGACCGGCCCCAGTTAATCATTATTGAGTCTGAAAAATTAAATCCCACCTCCATCTCACCAACTCTTACATGTAAATTATTAAAAATGTATTTATTTATTTTAACAATGCATTGTTAACAAATTACCTGGTAAAATAAAGATCAACTAAAATAAAATCAGTTACAACAGGAGTGTCAACCTGTGG
This sequence comes from Pseudamia nigra, assembly GCA_029823295.1. NCBI lineage: Eukaryota > Metazoa > Chordata > Actinopteri > Kurtiformes > Apogonidae > Pseudamia > Pseudamia nigra. The sequence continues at coordinate 414 of JAQQAE010011423.1, read as the reverse complement.
CTTCAGGGTCACATGCAGCTCTTTAACCTCCTTTCAGCGACGCCTGTGGCTTTGTCTCAGTGATGGAGGTGACAAATGACAGTAGTCTAATACTTAATTAAGTATTTGATTGTTATATTTATGTTTTATTTTGACTTGACTACAGTCTAAAAAAAAAGCCTCCATGAAACAGTGTGGCCAAAAATTCAAAGATAGCAAGTCAGGAGCTCAGTGAATTCCAGGCGATAAAAATCAGTGGTAAATAAACAAAATGAACAACATAATTGAGAAAATGAACAAAAATATGTACTAAATAATCAATTAAATGAACAAAATAAATAATATAGGAATTCAAATCGGGGCGACACGGTGGTGCAGTGGGTAGCACTCGTGCCTCACAGCTAGAAGGTCCTGGGTTCAATTCCAACACCGGGT
>JAQQAE010011422.1:0-13626 GCA_029823295.1 Pseudamia nigra | reverse complement strand
GGAAATTTCCGATCCGTGAATTACGTTGGTATCGGAACCCGATACCGATACTGGATCGGATCGGCCCCATCCCTATTCAAAAGATTCAACTTTAAGACGATGAGGCAAAAATGACATCCACAGGAGAGTTAGAAGGTGGAAAAAAACACAAAGGCTCAGCTCACATTTGCCAAAGAAAATGTCTTGATGACCCCCAAGACCTTTAGGAAAATATTTTGTGGACCAGCCTGACAAAGGTGGAACTTTTTGGAAGGTGCGCATCTCGTTACATTTGGTGTAAAACATGTCATAAAAAGGACATCATACCAAAAGTCAAACACGGTGGTGGTTTGTGATGGTCTGGGGTTGCTTTGCTGCTTCAGGGCTGGATGACTTGCCATAATGAACATGAGCTCTGCTTTCTACCGGACAATCTTGAAGGAGAAAGTGTGGACATCAGTTCATGACCTTAGGCTCAAGCACACAGCACTGTGATCTGAAACACACCAGCAAGTCTGCCTCAATGCAAAATGAGGGTTTTGAACTGGCCTCGTCAAGGTGCTGTGATATGACCTTAAACAGGCTGTCCGTGTTAGAAAAACCCTCCAATGTGGCTGAATTAAGACAATTCTGCAAAGACGAGTGAGACAGAATTCCTTCATAGTCATGTGAAACAAAAGCTTGATTGCAGTTGTTGCTGTCAATGGTGATGCAACAAGTTATTGCACATAGGGCTAGGTAGGTTTGGATGTTTTTTTCCTCTAATAAATGAAATAATCTTTTAAAAAATGCATTTGTATTTACTTGGGTTATCTTTGTCAAATATTAAAATATGTGCGATGATTTGAAACATTTAAGTTTGACAAATACAAAAAAAGGAGTCAGAAAGGGGGCATTTTTTTTTCACAGAACTGTACATTCCTAGTGACGGCCATGACTGCCTATACTTTTTAGCTGAATTATGACTGTGGGAGTACATGCATTTCCGGCTTTGCTTTATTTTTATATCAGGAAATCTAAACCTCTCCCCTGATAAAGATGCCATTCCACTGCCAAAACTGCTGAAAAAAAGATTTCTAGAGGAACACCACCTGCTCTACACCTCACAGCAAAGTAAAATAAGATAAAAAAAGGCTACGATATCCAACCTCAAAGAGCTTTTTCTGACTCAACATAAATACACATAAGTTCACAACCTCTGCTTTGGATGCTGCTTCAGCCTTGGACTATATTCCGGCTTGTGGGAGTGAAATCCGTGGCCATATGGTCGCTCAGTCCACACAAACCTCGTCAGCAGTGGAAAATCCATGTCTGCTTCTCTACTGCCAGCCACAAGATCCATCGTGAATCTCCCTCCATCATCCCTCAATCTTTCCACCCCCTCCCCACCGCTTCCCCTGAGCCCGGCAGATTACAGATATCATTATAATGGACGTCCTGGCAGGGTTGCTGCGGTCACATTTAATTTGCCGTGGCCCGATATCTACACAAGATAATCAGCATTTACACCTGAGAGTGAAGACAGAAAGATGAGCGACAGTGTGCATGTGCAGAAGGAAAGGCACTGTAATAGAATTAGAGCGAGAAGAATGACCAACACAATGTGAGAGGAGGAAGAGAAAAGATTTTTAAGGAAGTGAAAGAAATATATATTCAGTGTACTATCCACAGGGACAAAAGGAGAGTGCCAATGAAGCACACTTGTCAGATTTGCATTTTAATAAGAATAGCCTACTTTGAGAACCCTGGCATGACTGAATGCAGCCTGATTCACTTGGACATTTCAGAACACAAATGGTGCAGTTTTGTTTCGAGGTCACTGCTTTTCTGTCTAGAGCTGTATGATACAGCTAAAAAATAATTACAGTGAAAATACTTTAAAGGCCCCATATCATCACTTTTGACTTAAATATGCACTGGTAGCATTCTGTTAAGGTGTTGACAAAACACCATGTTGATTTGTAAGGTCATCAGCAGGTCAGTCCCAAGCTGTCCTGGGATTATATTCTGACAGAAGGCTGCTGCAAACATACAATAATCCACATTTATTGGTCAATTTCTGGATGACATGGCTGGAATAATACATTTTAGTTAAGTTTTTCACTTGTGATGTCACAAGTTACACAAATGTAAAATGGGTTGTTGTTTTTTTTCCTCTCATCCGTATTAGGGTGATTTTTCAAGACTAGCAGTATTACAAAAGTTCATATTTTACAGACAGACCAAAGCCTAATAGCCAACACAGATTAATTTCTACACCTTTAAGAAGAATAACCCACTTTAAAAACCCTGAGCTGAATGAACAGCACCTTGAACCTTGGACATTCCTGAACACAGATGCTACAGTTTTGCTTAGACATCACTGTCATTTTTGTCTAGACCTGGACTACACAGTTAAAACTGATGATAAATATTTTAAAGGTTCCAACTCGTGACACTTACAGCTGTGTTTGGTAACTTGTTTTAGTCAAAGTTGTTAAAACTGCAATTTTCTGGTTGTAGGACATTAATACAGTCATCAGGGGGGAAAAAATTGTCTCCATTTGCATCATGTACAGATTGTAATGTGATGTGCAAAAATCCCCCACGCCTCGTAAGGTTCCACCAGTGATCATCATCATTCTCATGCACACACTGAGAAACAAAGAAGCTAAATTGCTACGTCCTCACTTAGCTACAGTATCGAAATAGTATGAAGAAAACAATGGGAGCAGAGAAAACACATCTTTTGTCTTCTTTTGCACCTTTTTTTAAATTTGTCTTTTAATATAGTTTTACTGTTTTGGTGTCTTATTTTTTCACCTTTTCTAGGCTATTTTAGTCTTTTTTCATGTTTTTTGCCTTACTATGCTGTTTTACTTGTTTTTGTCATCATATTCTTTTTTACACCTTTTACATTATTTTTGGCTTTTTCAGCCGCTACTTCGTTTTTATTTTTGCTCTGTTTCATATTTAACATCCTTCATTTTTACATCATTTTCTTCATGTCGTGTATTTTCCAAGTCACTCAAAATTGTGTGTTGCAGATTTACTTTGTCAACACCCTCACTGAAGTCTTTAATAGACACATACTGTACAGTATAAGAGGGACAGATGTAGGATTAAATATCACCATGTTTAAAAGCTGCTCCTGTGTGAAAACCGATGATAACTGTTCTTTTAACGTATTTGTAAAAGATGAAAGAAGGGTAAAACCATATGCAAACTAAAATGAACTCCTTTCCTTGTACGTTTGACTTTGAGATGATTCCAAAGGCAATTCCATGCAGCTGAAGTGTTATGTTGTTCGAAAGTGTATGTTAAAGGTCCATTTATTGCAGCAGATGAGTGGGATTGTCATTGACTCAGCTTCTATGCTTGCGAGGATATTCTGAAAGTCTTACTTTGCTCCTGCAGCTGTTGCAGGAATATGCATTTCCTGCTCGGCAAATCCTTTTACTTCCACCTGCCACCGAGGACACTGATTTGTGTATGAAAGCGCGTTATATCTACCACCTGAAAAATTGAGGAATTCTTGTTGAAAACTTGTAGAACAGGTATATATTATATACTGCATGTTGGTTGTCTCCAGAAAAGGCTTTCACACCCATAACCAATCTGAGCCGGGGAGTGACAACCTGTTTCCTTTGAAAAGTTCCCCACACATTCACCAAACATTTCTATTATGAAAAACCTAGAGAATGTACTTGAGAATGAACTTATGAAAGCAATACCCTTCGGAGTTCATAAAAAAGGTTATTTTTAATCAGTGTAAAACAGAAAGTAAAATTTGGTCCACCTGTCTGTCTATGAACAAACATAAACATTAATAAAATGTCTGAAATTATCACAAAAATGAGCAGAAAAGTTAACAGAATGAGCAAAACAGTTGCACAAGATTAACAAAATGAACAAAAAAAATGATCAAAACAATCATCTATTTATTTATTATAGCTGCTGGATTTGGCAAAAAAAAATTATGTTGCAAATTGTGGCCAATATTTTAATTGGTAATTCTGAATCAACTTGCTTCTTTATCGGAGAAACTGAATTGGTTTTCTTCCTCAAATTTAAAAATGAACAAAAAAAGAATCAAAATTATCAAGAACATGAAAACACACACATAAATACATGAACCAAAAAAAACAAAACAAAAAAAACCAAAACACACAAAAACCAAAATGAAGCAAAATTGGGGAAAAAAAACACAACAAAAAGTCTAAAATGGGAAGAAATTTCACTAAGAAAAATATCAAAATAATCAAGCAGCAACAAAATAAACACAAATTAGCAAAATGATTAACAAAAAATAGGAACATTGAGCAGAATACTTAATCAAATATCATTAAAATACACAAAAATTAAGAATATGATCAACAAAATGAACAAAAATTGCTAAAATGATCAACAAATATAGCAAAATAGTCACATATGAGCAAAGTTAGGGTAAAATCGCAAAATAATGGAGAAAATGAAAAAAAAATCAATATGATAAGCCGGTATTCAAAAATGATCAAATAACAGTAGATACTGGCAAAAAACAATGTCAAAAAGTGAACAAATTGTGCAGACTAGTCCACAAAATGCCATCAAAATGAACACATTTGAAGAAAATGAGTAATCAAATAAGCAACAAAAAAACAAGCAAAATAAACACAAATTAACAAAACGGTAAGAAAAATTAAAAAAAAGTCCAAAAAAATGAACATAATTACCAAACTAGCTAATACATAGTTTAACTTAATAATGAACAAAATGAAAAAGTAACAAAATAATCAAACTAGTGGTGTTAAATTCTACAAAACTAGCAAACTGGAATACCAAAACAAATAATCAAAACAAAAATGTGTTAGCAAAATTAAAAAAAAACAAAATAAGCAAAAAATGCCACTTAACGAACAAAACTTTAACAAAGTCAATAAAAATGTGCACACAAAATGATTCGCAACATTAACAAAAAGTGGTAAAAAATTTCCCAATCAATTGTGTCCAACTGAACCAAACGGTACAAAATTAGCAAACTACAGTAGCTAACAAAATATCATAAAAAATAAGCGTACATTTGCATACTAGCCAAGAAAAATTTGAAAAAAATGTCTAAATAATCTACCCAATGTCACTGAACTGAACAAAAGTAGAAACTACCTAAAAAATATAATCAAAATAAAACTACATTAAACTGTAAAACATTAGTAAACTAGCTGACAAAATATCATCAAAATAAACATAATTGCATAATTATCAACAAATTTAAAAAATAGAAAAATAAGCTACCCAGTCTTATTAAATTGTACAACAAAATGAAGAAACTTTAGCAAAATCTGTTTAAATAAGCCGCGTCCATCTCTGTGCGGGCTTTTATTCTTACTAATGTCAAGGTTTTTTTGTTTTTTCTTTCACCTTACACTGTAGAGCCTTCCTTTTGAAAGCTGGCTAAAATATGCACTCTCTGAAATCAGCATACAGTATTTGTCCTTCGCACAACACAAAAACACCCATGTACGTAGCTATTTATTCAAGTCACCGAGTCCTTCTGAAGTGCTGCTTTAGAACGCCACATTGAGGGAAGATAAATAGCCGGTTCAACCTTGTGTACAGTAGAGTAACCCAACTCCTTCCTTTAAGATTTTCAGCAACGTGGCACAAAGGATTGACCAGGATGAGCCCCTTTCACGCTGTTAATGAGATCACCACTGCAAAAAAATATGCAAGAAAATTCAAGAGTACCTAGGTGTAGACCTCACCACAGGAAGTACAGACAATAGTATCTTGATAGTATATATAATATATATTGTCGACCAGGAACCTTTGACTCAAAGCAGGAGCATGGGTTGTTTTTTCATACACATAGACTGTATATAAGATGGACAAACCCTGACCCGTAGATTTCTGAGGAGCTCAAACAAGGAGCCTCTGGGCATTGCTTCAATGGCACCACTGCATGCTCACTCTGATCCAAAAATTGACTTAGATGTGCAGTGTCAGTGGAGCTGAGGTGGGTTGAATATAATGATGAAGGCTCTGGGTTGGACAGGTCTGTCAATCAAAGCACCTACGTATACCATTAATAATACATAGATGTGTCTGTGTCTGGGTCGTCCAAAGGGCAGGTTATATAAAACATCACCCCAGTGATCACAGTGGTGGAAATAAATCATATAGAACCAAACTGTTGTGTCGACCAGGCTGTAAACATGTTCATTTCTGCTGTAAACTTGGGACTCTGGGGATTGACTTGCTTTTTGAGCCAGCCCCCTGTGGACACTGACTGCACTGCTGTTTTTGACACTTCCATATATGGCTCAGTCACAAAGGTTGCTGCTTGTTCATACTCTGTGCTACAGCCCAAGGTTACATTTTAAAGTTAAATGCCCTCTTGTGGTGACAAAAGTAATGCAACTGTATACTAGTCTTTATGAAGCCAAAAATGTCAACAAGGAGGAGGCTTGGGTGATTATGGTGGTATTTCTGCCACCCAGCAGGCCAAGGCTCACATTTTACCCCAAGTGTTTTTTTTTTGCTTTCTGTCCCTTGTCCTGTCTCCTTTACTGCAACCCTAAAAAACTTAAGCCTTTGCAGTGGAAATGCATTTATTAATCCTCTCATGGTTGTAACTGAGGGTAAGAACAAACAGCCTTTATGGTCATATGGTCTGATGATACTTACAAGTGGAAATGACTCTCTTTAAACATCACATATCTTAATATTTTAAATTTTATATCTTTACCTTAAATGCATCTTATTCTTATAATGGTGTAAAATTAAATTTTGATTCATTTTTATTAACTTGATTGATTGTTGCTTTTCCAAGGGCCTCTCTCTAACTTAGCTCCCATGGTCTGATTTCACTGCAGGGTGCCATAGCTGGCCACTTTTCATTATGGTCAATTTTCTGAAAACAAAATACAGAAATACTGGCCGTGACCCATAGCATGCCATAGCATAGCATAGCATAGCATACCATATGAACTTTATTTATAAAGCACTTTAAACTCCAATAGGCCTAAGTATATTGTATGAAATAAATGCAAACCAACACAGAATACAAACAAGTAAAAAGTAGAAGTAAAAGGCCGTTGGTATATAGCTGAATATACGTAGCTTGACCTTGTCACAGGTGAGAAAAATTAAAAAAACTGACAGAAATCCTGTCTGAATTTCTCACTACTAGTAGCACAGATGTTCATATTTTCACCACTTTTGTTTTACATCATGGAGTTTATACCAACCTCAAAATGCATTTTCATACTAAGGAACCTTCAAGGCTTCATATAGTACTGTACATTAACTTATTACTTATCATTATCTCAAATAAAATAATGGAGATTATTTTTATCATCATTCTCTATGATTATCACTGCACATTCACGAAACTATATTTTTTACCTTTCACAATAAAAGCTCTAGACTACAGAAGCACATTATATTCACTGAAGGAAATGTCCATGGTCTGCACCCCTCATACTTTGCCATAACTTCCTTTCCCTGAGGAGGAATGAGGCTCTGTAGCTTGGTGCCTCTCAGAATATTTATCTGCTGTGGTTCTCCCTCATAATGTCCTCCCTCTAAAATATTCAGCTTGAACGTTTGACAGTGGTGCTGCTCCCGAGAGCGCTGCAGCCAGTATTGACTAAGTGCAGACTTCAGATCAGGTCGTATGTCAGCAAAATGTTACTAATTATATCAAAATGTCCTCGATGCCGGCTGAAGCCAAGTATTGACAGAGCTTAACTGTGTGCCATCCTGGATGTCTGAGCTGCAGAGAGGAAGAGGGCGGCACCTGAGTCTACATGTACTGAATCATCTGCATTATCGTTCATTTTCCACCTTGTACAGCTGGGTTCTCCAAAGGTGTAGTCAAGATCCAAAATGAGATACAGTGTCTTTTTTTTATTGCCTCTGCACTTTCTTGAATATTTTGTTCATTTTTATTCTTTTCATTAATGATGTTGTTCGTTTTTGGGGAGTTATTTTTGTTCATTTTCACAACTATTTTGTTCACATCCTATATAAGAGTTATTCATGTCCATTATAAATTTGTTATTTTCTCATTTGTTCATTTTCTTCAGGATTTTGATGTTTTTGCCCGTTATTTTTGATAATTTCCATTCATTTTTTTGTGTATCATTTCTCTTCAGTTTGGGTCATTGTCATATTACTTTTGTTTATTTATTTTATTCTTGTTTTTTGTTACTCTTTTTTTATCATTTTTGTTGATTTAATTGATTATTTTGCTTATTTTTTGTCCTCTTTCTTTATTATTCTGTTTATGTGTTGCACATTTTTGTGATCATTTGATTAATTAAAATAATATGGTAAGTGGATTAATTTTCATTTAAAATATTGAGATATTAGGGTCCCGTGGAGATATCACATTCTGTTTTGGCTCCTGAACTGAAACAGACACTGTCTCCACATGTTTAAATGTAACTATACGTCTTCAGAACACCGTGATCGGTGACATTGTACTGGTGCTCACTTTATCTTTCTGACTGGCACTGCAGCCTACATGAACAGGAGGGGCGGTGTGAGGGTGGAGGGTTGACTTATAAGGCTGACAACGGCTCCATTCAAGCGTCTAATTTAAGAGCGGCTGCTGCTCTGTCTAATTAACAATTTACTAGGCCATCAGTCAGCCTCCCCATTGTGGTCCAATCAGCGTCACAGGCGTTCGGGCCGCTCGGCGCTCTTTCACATCTGCAATAGGATTAGAACAACCATGCAACTTTCATGGATACACGGGCAGAAAAAGTGAGTTCCCAAGGACGCAGCGAGAACAGCCGATGAAACCCCAGATTGAAAAATGACACGCTGCAGCTGAGTGAGAGGGAGGGCAGAGCGGTTGGCAACTTACAGTAGAAAGCTCCGTGCCATGGCTGGAGCTGCAGCTGTGTAATGTTATTGCCATGTAAAAGAAATCAGCTGATGAATGTTGGGTCGACGCCCCAGGGGCCTGGATTAGCAGGCTGGTATGCATCGCAGTTCTGGCGTGAATGCAGAAGAGATGCTGTTACTGCAGCTTGTTTGCAAATATCAACACACCAGAATAACCAATGTGGTCAAATTTATTGCTTCATTACTCTGTTTTAATAAAAAACAGAAGCCACCTAGATTTTTTTCTAACATTTTCTTATTTTACACTACTTATTATTATATATATTCTATATGAATCCAGATTTTAAAAAGACCATAGGGGCATTTATATACCGTAAAAATGCATTGCTTTTTACTTTTGTTTGTACCTTTAACTTTTTAGACAATGGCATTTCTTCATGTTATTTGATAGAAAAGAAAAGATAGGAAAGACACATGGATTTATGATTAGACTTATTTGGACTGACAGCTATTTAAAGCAGCTATTGCTTTTTAAGATACACTTCAGTTATGTCCATTGTGCTTATATGTGTTTATTAAGGGCTTTTAAATTGTGTTGGTTTGATTTTTCTTTTGCTTTTTCTCTCTGTAACTCTGCCACACATACTCTGATTTCATTGTGAAAATGCTCTGATTGTCTGAGCTGCGTCATTTCCAAGGTGACCTGGGATCATATTCTGACACTAAATAATACACTTTTCATAATAACCTTTCTGAAAATAAAATGCACTTTGTGTGACTGTGATGAATGTGACCTGTGATGTCACAAATTGCAAAAATACAAAATGGCTTGTTTTCCCACCTGTCTTTGTTGTTGTATTTCTCCAGACTGGTGGTACTGAGCAAGGTTTTTTTTTTTGCATAGCTTTAATTTGCCAAACCTTAGAATCCAATAAATATGTGATTTCATAGTACGAGACCTTTAATTATTAAAAAAACAACCAAAACACAGCTGATGACTAAGCAAACAAATGTGGCTTTGGAAGGCAAAGACCTTAATAGAATGACAGAGAACTTGTTTGTGAAGAAGAAATGCTACCTGGATAAATTTGACACATTTAGCTGTTTTACAGCACACATACCTTTTTAACAAGTTGATTCAATTCTTGCCACAGAGATCCTTCATCCTACAATGTCTGTATTTCCCTGGAATTCATCCTTGTACCAAATGGCCTGCTGACCACATCCTTTTCCTATCTGCACCATGGAGACCGTCATGCAGACTCCCTGGCACATTGCCTCGGGATTTCAGAATGATTTTAGTGGGTTTGCCAGTCCTTGACAAGGCAATTTTGTATTTGTGACATCACAAATATCCAGAAAATCCAAATTGCTTTCACAGGGCAAGTTACCTGAAAGGAGTCTGTGTGTTCTCCTCCTTCAAGAGACAACTGTGATACATTAACATTATTTTTAAAGCCCTCAGTTTTGTTTTATGATATGAAAAGATATGAAACCTTATTTTTCACAATATGTCCTCTTTAAGTGTATAATGTGGCATAAAACGTCATTTAAGGGTCCCATATATTGACACTTAATATATACCTTTAAAGCTTATATCTGTCTTTTAAACACTTCTCTAATTGACAAAATAAAGTTTATCCTCAGTCTTCCAAAGATGTCTTTCTGTCTCTGCCACGTACAAAATGATTTAACCCTAACATGTTATAACACTCCACTTTTAATCAGAAATTACTCTACTCTGGTTGGTTGAAACACAATTCCGTCCCTATGTGGGCTCATATTCTGTCTAAAAGCTACTATAAACAGAATAGAGACATTTTCATGGACAGCTTTAGGGAAAAAAATCAAGAATTCTGGTTAGTTGCTCATGGGGCGAGGTTCATTTTACATCAAACATGAGGTTGCAACTCGTGATATATTAAAATACACGGGCTTCTGTAGGTTAATACATGTAAGCTTGGCTATCATTGCTAATGACTTGTGATGTCACAAACCCCAAAAAAGGCAAAACAGCTTGGTTTCCCTGTTGTCCATCTTGTGAGGATTTCTGAGAACAGACAGCAGTGAGCAAATTCATATTTTCGTAGCCTTTATTTTTAATGACAGTATTTATATAATAAATATCTACACCCTGAAGTGATTTTCACAGTATGGGACCTTTAAGTACAGTCCTTAGAGGAACATTGTGGGTTTGAGTTGCTGTGGCGTGTCTTTAAAGGATTATAACATGGTGTCAGAGTGGATTTTGCAAAACCGACATGAATAAAGACACCACCCATCCCACTGTTTTTAAGTTGCATAACATGTATTCATCTCCTCTCACACACCCTCCTCGAGACCAAAGACAACATGTATTGTCTTTTTTTTAATCAGGAGAGGATTGCTAGCATCTGCAATATTTTTCTTTTTCTCCTTGGTTGTCCAAATATTCTGACAGTTGAATAATACCCCTCAGAGCAGATTAAGGACTGGCAATGTAAGGGAATAGTGCAGTCCATCTTTTTGTGCATCTTATTCTCTTCTTTTCCTCTGAATAAATACATAGAATTTTGCTCGTTTATAACCACTTAGTCCCTGTGTCTTGCTGATTAGCAGTGAAAGGCCGGGAGATGGGGATAACCTAGAGCGGATAGTTCCAAGGATATCTGAGGCAATCCCGTGCGTTTGTGTGTGTGTCTCCTTGTGCATTGCTGGAAACTTGTGTGTGTGCATGTACTGTATAAACAAATGCAGCTCTACTTGAAGGGCGCGGCCAATTAAAAGAAGACCCCGGAGGAGTGTGCTCATCAGCATGCAGTGAACATAGCAGATCTCCTTGCAGATACTCAGCTCAAGTCTGTCACTGTAACTAAGGCACAAACACCACCTCGACTCTGTGGCACGTAATATTGACATCTTCATCCTTTAGACTTTTGAGCAATCAATGTGAAATACAAGCAGGGTGCTTGATCTGATCAGATATGTATTCAGAGTTCCAAAGACTTATCATGAAACCCTGTTTTTTTTGCACAAACTGGCTGCGTACTGTGACTGAAGAAGCAACTCAACCTTACAGGAGTCATCACGAAAACACCCCATGTTGAAGCAATAACACAAATTAACATGTTAATATTGTTGTAAAGTAATGTAAAAGTTCTTGTATTTAATAAAATATCCATACATGTGATTAGTCAGTGGTGGAACAGTGTCATTAGAGTGTCACAAATGGCTGATTAAAGCTATTTAATCAGTCTTTATGTTGCATATGACAGCTTAAACTGCTGCATATAAAATAGAAATATAACTGTTATGTAAGACTGAACCTGTGTTTTTTGTCTCATCATGACATTCTTTTATTACCAAGCAATAAGGGCTGTGTAGACAGTAAAAAATAGTCATAGTGCAATTATTGTGTTTTATATTGAGTTTTATTATTTAGACAAGACTCTGCTTACATGACTACAAAGGAAAATGCACATATTATTTGCTTGTTTTGTTTTTTCTTCAAAATTAATGTGCAAACTTAAAGTGTTTATCTTTGTTCCATTTCTGCAATTTGACCCTACATCCTCCACTAACTAGTCCTTTAAACTGCAGGCTTTCAGGATTGTACAGTTTGCTTAACCACACAATTTGCAATGTATTAACAATGAGAATTAAAGGAATTGAAACTCTTTTTGACTGTTTTGGCAGAAATTAAGGCTGCATAATTTGGTGAAAATGTACTGCAAATATTAAGTGCACTGGGGGAATTTTATGATTTAGTCTGGACTCTACTTGCATGATTACTGAGGAAAATGCCCAGATTATGTCAAATGTTTGTGAATATGTAATGCTGTGTTTACTCTTTCTATTCCTGCAGTTAGATCACCTTGAATCTGGTAATTTAGTCCGTTAAGCTGCAGCCTTTTGGGGTTGTACACTGTGTTTAACTGCACACTAAGCAATGCATCAACAAATAATTAAAGAAAATTCAACTCTTTTTGATTATTTTCTTAAAAAAATGCTTATCATACACATTAAACAGATGCATCAATAAATGTTGTCAGATGCACAACCTTTATCCATGTGGCAGACTGTGTGAACCTCACTCACATACCAGGACTAGGAAATCATCTCATCAAAGTAGAAAACTGTGAATTTAAATGCACAAGCCTTAGTGTGATTTGCTGATTGATAATATTATGTGCTGTTGAGTGTCACTGCTTTTTAATGCTGAAACATACTTAATCATCAACATCCCGAGCAGCTCATGACCTGAAGATTTTTCATAAAATTGTGGATGTCAGAAAAAAATGATCACTTGCAGAGTTATGTATCTTTGCAAAGCTTCTATTCAAGAGTAAATGGAGAGCCACATGGCAAAAAATAAGCCACAAAGAAAAAGCAACAAAAAGCCCTGATCTTCATCCTCCATGTGATATTACTCCTCTCTATCTAAAACTATACTTATCCAAAATACACTGCCTGATCAAAAAAAAGCCGCCACCAGTATTTTGTTGGATGCCTTTGGCTTTGATTACACACAAAATCACTGTGGCATTGCTTCAATAAGCTTCAGCAATGTCATAAGATTTATTTCCATCCAGTGTTGCAATAATTTTTCACCAAGATCTTGCATAGCCTGACCGCTGCACAAAGCCTTCTCCAACACATTCCAAAGATTCTCAATGCGGTTAAGGTCTGAACTCTGTGGTGGCCAATCCATGTGTGAAAATGATGTCTCATGCTCCCACTGTTTCACAATTTGAGCCCGATGAATCCTGGCATTGTTATCTTGGAATATGCCCGTGCCATCAGGGAAGAAAAAAAATCCATTGATGGAATAACCTGGTCATTCAGTATATTCAG
>JAQQAE010011421.1:0-13626 GCA_029823295.1 Pseudamia nigra | reverse complement strand
ATTATCCAATGGGAGGCTCGTACCTATTTGCTTAGTTAAATCCAGGTGGTGACCTTTTTTTGGCCAGGCAGTGTATCTCTGAATACACTAAACAAAAGATTATTTGTCATAAGTCATTATCCTCGCAAATGATTTATTTGGACACTCTAATAAGAGATCTGGTCCATCTTTAACTTTTTACTTCATTATTAAGATATTACGGCAAATAAGGTGACAAATCACTTACATGCTGCGGTTTGATTGACATGTTGCTATGGTAACTCAACTCACTGGTAGTGTCAGACCTTGGTGTCTTCTATTCATTCAACATGGGTATAGTTTTACCTGAGATACACTCGACTGCAGTTACAGGTGTATCTCAGTTACTGCTGTTCATCCAAGTATGGTTGAATTCTGTTTTTGGCTCCAGGATCTTGTCCAGGATGACACTAATATACAGTATACATTCTATGGCACAGCCTCTCCTCAAAAAGTTGAGCCAGCACGAAGAGACAGAGAACCATTCATTCTCACACTCATGCCTATTGGCAATTTAGAGTGACCAATTCGCCTAAATTCACCTAAACCCCTAGTGTGGGAGGAAGCTGGAGTACCTGGAGAGAACCCACGCAGACGGGGAGAACATGCAAACTCCACACAGAAAGGCCCCACCACCCAGTGTTGGGATCAAACCCAGGACCTTCTTGCTGTGAGGCACAAGTGCTACCCACTGCACCACCGTGTCACCCCATGACAAATGGTCAATATACAAAAAACAGTGTTTTCAGACTCACATTATCCAAAGAAAACAAGTTCATATTCATTTTTAAATAACACAATACTAATGTTTTAACTTAGGAAGAGTTCAGAAATCACTGTTTGGTGGAATAACCCTGTTTTACTTACTTTTCCCCATTATATACTGTAAGATTTCACTCGGGTGTCACCTAATGTGTCAATGTGTTACATCCCCAGCTCGCTAGGGGAAAGGGGAGGAACATAAAACCCAATGGAAAATGATAAAGTAAAAAACTGACAATTTATTTGGTGAGTAAGTGCAACAAAACAGGGTTAAACAATGCACAAATGCACAAACCAAAAGGACAACACAGGCCACAGTGATGCTGCTCAAACCAATGAAAGAAAGAGAACTCACAAAAACTGAGTCTATCTGAAGCTAAACTGCCAGTATCAAAGATAAGACAACTAAGCAAAAGAAACTAGTGTGACTATCCTAAACGTGACTAACCCAAAACAAGAACACAGTAGTGAACAGCATCCATAAACGAATGTGACAGAGTAATGTAGTGTGTGTCAACTAACCCCAGGCCAGTCTCCAGTTGCAAAACAATACAAGATCAAGTGTCTCTGTCTCAGCAAATGACAACACAATGCTAAGCACATTACAAATGAATCACAAAACTTAGACACAGAGGCAAACTGCACACATGAATTCACAGCCACCGAATGATTCTTCAGCTACCCCTTAAATAGGCCAGGTGATGGGTGCAGAGGGCTGTTTGGCTGGTGGACTGAGGCACTGGTCCAATCAGAGGGCAACAGGCGTAGGCACCAATCACAGGGTAGGACTCGCAGCATCAAATTTACATGTTAGACCAAGAGGAGGCGGGGCAGAGTCCAGTTGATAGACTGGGCCGATGTCATCTGGACTTGTTGTCCACAAAAACTGCTTCACACATTAAGAAACATAAAATACAACAAAGGAGACCCCAAACTGTTCAGCAACTGTTTAACTGATTTCCTCACTTTCCAAACAGTTAAACAATGTTAAAAGAAGTTTGCCACTCTGTTGATGCCACAGAACATTAACAGTTTCATTAAAAGAACATTCTCAGTTTCAGAGTTTAGCAAATCATCATGTACTGATTTTATTTACACTATAGACACCGACACAATCTTTCTGGAAACAACATTGTGCTTCATTGTAAAATTCTGTAAAATCAATGTCTGTTTGCATGAAGTCTCTGCAGGCATATGTTAAACACTCATGCAGTCCAGAACATACAGTGCGCTACCTGTTTTAGTCGTGCCTGTGCAGTGTCCAGTCGTATGAGCTGACAGGAACTGTGGTGTGGTGTTCTGCATGCCATCTGTCCGTCTGTTGGGGAGGTCTGCCTACAGGGGTTCATCTAATGCTCCCGTCATGACTCATTTCATACTGTACGCTTAAAGACCATGGAAAGCTCTTCGCTGACTATATGTGTAAATCACATGTTAGGATTCTCTCTGAAGATCCCAAGGCATAGCAGGTGTTCTGCATAATTTTTTTTCGAGTTCTGAAAATCTTGAGAACATGTGTAACAGCCAGGATTGGTCAACTTCACTCTTTTTGTGTCATCCATCTTTTCCATTTAAACTATGACTAATTTTCAGTCACATACACTTGTGTTGCCATGAAAAAAGAAAAAAGTGCATTGATAGATTCTGCTTGTCATAAATTTGTCCAATTCAATCCAATCCAACTTGATTCAGAAAGTACTTTAAACAACCATCTGGACCAAAATTCAGTGAAGAGAGACAAAGTTATAGCGCTGAGCCAAGATGTTGATGTTGGATATACAAAATACAGGACATTACAACCAGAGGCTGCAGTTTGTCTTTTGGAAGTTTCCATGTTGAAACAATGTTAATATTTGCAGTAGTTCAGGAATGCAGACAATTTTAGCTAGTGCACATTCAAACTGTGGATTCGTTCATTAATTCCTGCTCTGCTGTGGTGCTCACACACTGTCCTAGTCATCATTTCCACATCTGAGAAAATATATTTCCTCCACCTTCCCTTTCCTGAATTAAGCTAAATAAAAACAATAATAACATTTTCATTTATACTTTATTTATTTATTTAAAATTTGTGATGTCAGGCTTTTCTGTGCCTGTGTGCGTGTGTATACATGTGTGTGTGCGTGTTTGTGTGTGTGTGTGTGTGGGGGGAGGGGGGGTGTCTCAGGGACAGTCTATGTAATGCTTGCACAGATGTCCCAGCGTGTGTCAGTGTCATAAACATATTGTGACAAATTTTTTGTCACATGTTGAGAACTTCTTCTGCATTAAATAAAGTCCTAAATCTGTTTCCATCCCTGTTGTGGCTTACTGAGTTCTGAGTCAGAATTTATAACAGGAACAACCCCTCAAGCCGGAATTCCAACTCAGAAAGTCAGAGCAACCCCACCAACCCGACTTTACAATTCTTTATGGCTACTATTTGAAACAGCTGATTAAACCCCACTAATTTCTCACGTCAGTCTACAAATTAGAAGGCTTTCCAGTATGCATGCATGTTTTTATGACTTTGCATTTGGAACGCAATCAGCTCAGATTTACATCACTCAGAGTTCAGAGGTAAATGGAATGCACCATTAGTCTGCAATGAACATAGACAGACAGGACTGAAAAGCACCAAGCGTTGTTAAAAGGTCCAATATGCAATATTTGTAGTGATGATGCACTAGTTTGTTGATGATGTTACTGGACTCCAGGTCTGAGCTAAACGAGGCCTCCAGCTATGAATGCAGGCAGCCAAGACTGTCACGAATATTATTTCTTTGCATATGTTTGAAATAAAAAAACAGTAATTGACCCATGGTGATTTCTTCAGTTATGCATCATATTTTAACACTTTTTCAGTGACGATACAATACTGTGCAAGATACATACTGTATAATGTTATAAAGATACAATGACCACATCCATGCAGAAACATAAATAAACCTTAATATATACTCAGTATGTGTAGAACATGCAAATGGGGGATATTTGCAAGGATCGTTGTTTTTGTAGGATTATAAATACAGTAAACACATAAAATATGTGCCCAGTATAAACATACAAATCAGAACTAAATCGCTTCAACAGGCAAAAATCCATTTGTAGTGTGATGTTCATTCCTGTGGCACAAAGTAGCCCAAATAATAAGACGACCGACATGTGCTGAATGAAACCTGGTCACTATATCTTAAATTTTCTGTCCCAAAGAGACAGGAAACATGGGATCTGTGCAAAGGGAAGAAAAGCCTAATACTCACGCTTCATTGAGGCAAACCTGCAGCGTTTGCTTTTGTGCATCCTGGTTATATTGAGATTGGGAAATTCATATATAAGAGAACCAAAGCAAGATGCCTAAAACATTTGTGGTGTAGAAAGCACTAGAAAGCTGGATATGACATATTTTTTATGCCATAGATGTTGAGATTATCTGGTTTGAACATACAATGGCAACATATTTTTCTTGTGACTGGTTGTTTATCTGGTTCCCTGTTTTCCTCTCCATATAAATGTCATTATGCAATTACATTATGCTGTTCTGTCACAGTCTCCAAAATGTGCTGCATGTTGTCAAAGATGAGTTGGAGAGTATAAATCTGTCACATGCTACTTGATTTTCGAACATTCCTTAAGTACTATTCATCCTACAACACAGACTTGACCCAGGGCAGCAGTATGGATGGCTGAACGTATTATAGTAGATTTACTGGTCTCCACAGATCAGACCTTGGTTTGAGACCATACAGGCAACTGGCCCCAGTGGGGGATCTGCTGCCACTCCATTGAGGCTCTGTGAGGCTGAGGGCCTGCTGGCTGAGCTTTTGTCTGGTCTGCTCCACATCCTCCAGTGTCACAAGCCCTGTACCTTCACTCCACCATATGGACCACCTCAATGGCTTGTCAACAGAGTCTTTAGCCTGGCCATTGAATAAAAGGACAAACAATGCTTTTGACACAAGCTTTAGAATCACTTCAAGATCCCCCAAATGCTCCCACAATGGAAATTTCCTGCCTCATTTTATCTCGCCTAATGATCAGTTACTGTACATGAAGCAGTGCCCCTGGTTTCAGGAAAGAGCCCTTATGTTTGGGACTTTTTCTTCTTTGGCATTAGCCCCAGATTTCACATAATGCCGTTCCTCTATTTTCTCATGTTTAAAATTAAAGATACAATCACTGGCAAGTTTTAGTGTTCTGTATTCTCCCGAACCACACAAAAGCCTTCCTGCATCATGATGTTGTCGTCACATAAGCAGTTTAATCAAAAGTTTAATTATTACCACTACACACACATGTTTCTTATGCTGGCTACATACAAAAATAATATTAACTTCAGGCGGAAAAAGTACAGTGTTTGGCCAGTAAAAAGTCATGTTGATGTAAAACAGCACAGTGAGTCCTTGCATTCCAGTTTTTCTTGGAATATAACAAATAAAATGTGTGTTTTTTACTCATAAAAAGCTAATTTACTTTTGGGTTTAAAGTCAGGTGTAAAACGATTGTCACTTGTGTTAGATTTTTATGGTTTCAGCTGTGATTTTATGCCAGAATGAGCCACATGAGCCCCAGCTGGTAGAGCTGGATGATCCACAGACTCAGCCACGGGAACAAAAACTCTTCAGCTGCCTCTGTGATGCTGCCCAGGAGGAGTCGTGGAGCTGCACAGAGACACATTAGGGTTCATCGTAACACTGCTGAATTGGCTTTTTGAAGTCATGGATGGTGATATACTGCAGAGTACTGTCATGCATCTATCAAGTTACGTTTTTTGTAAGTGAAAGGAATGCTATTGCTCTGGGTTGTCCTGATTTGTTCCTAAGATATCATCATTCTATAGTTGCTCAGTAGGATATCTCTTACTTAATCTGGCAAAGTTTTGGGAGAAATTTGAAAGTTATTCATGGATAGCCGCGAGACAAAACGCATACCTCAGACACAATCACAATAGCTGAAAAACATACATAGAGGCTTCCATTCACCCACCTCTCCACACACCAATCCAAAACCTATCATTCGTCCACACTCATTAATCAGAATACTGTTGCACATTAGAAAGATGCAACATGACAAAGCATAGCATAATAGCAGTCCAGCATGACAATGATATACAATATAATACAATAAAAATATATCAGCGCGTTCAATTATAAAATTATACAACAGACAACACAGGATTTTATGAAGATTAAGACTGAACAAATATATTTGGTCTGATGTTCAAGACAGATTGATTCAGTCAGAAGCTTTCAATCCTGCAAAAGCTGGGAGCAGTAAACCATCAGTCTGTATGTGTATATTCTATTGTCAATGTGGTTGTGAGTGTGTCAGTAAATTGCAACTGTGCTGAGACACCCACTCATACCAGGACAGATACACATATGCAAAGACACATTTTCTCACAAGCGTAAACTCCTGCAGTTTATTTTGTCACTGAAACTGAAAACCGCAACACAAACAATATGCCTCATGTCACAACCACATGTTTAATCCTTGACAAAGGCCCTGACACACAATCCCTTTCTCCCCTCATTCTTCTGTTCCTTTTAGCATCTTTTGCTCTTAGTCATAATCCTATTCCTGCCTGTTTCTTAAACCTGATCCATTTGTGAGATAAAAAGCCTTCAGGACACATGGAGCTTGTTAATATTTCATGATTCATTCACTTTTGTGTGTCAGACAATGCAAATGATATCCACTGCAGTGATCCTCTTTGTCATCAGGCTGGTATGTGGCCATGTAATGTTAAGAGATGCTGAAACAGGTGAGCAAGCACCAGAAACAGCTGAAAGCCACTCACACATACACCAATCAGCCATAACATTATAACCACTGACTGCTGAAGCGGTCATATTGATTATATTATTCCAATGGCTTTTGTCAGTGGGTGGATATATTAGGCAGCGAGTGAACATTTTGCCTCAAAGCAGCTGCAGCGAAAACATCAAATTGTCCAAACTAAGTAAGGATCTGAGCAACTTTGACAAGGACCAAATAGTCATGGTAACAACTGGGTCATTGCATCCAAACCTAAAGATCTTGATGTGTGTTCTAGTCTGCAGTGGATAGTACCCCAACAGATGTGGTCTAAAGATGAACAACTGGATTTCAACCCAATTGAGTAATTGTGAAATGTGTTGGATTCATGAAGGCCCAAGCTCACAACTTACAGTTACATATCTGTCACTGCCATACCTAATGTTTAATGTAATGCATGTAATGTACATTTTCTTGGGTTAGAACTGTTCTGGCATCAAAAGGGGGAATGTACACAACATTATGCAGTAGATTAGTAGTTAGATACTCTACTCAATTGAGGTGTTCCTCCTTCCTCATGGGGTTCTGTCCACCCCAGGGCCAGGACCACCAAACAAGACTGATTATTAAGACTGAACTATTTCACATATACTCAGATAACGTTGTGACAATTATGTATCTACATGCTCACCTATGTAACATGTCAAACATTATCACTAGCTAAAGAATCGGTTGAAACTAACTATTGTAACATTCAGAACTGAGTGTTCTGTCAAGAGATTAGAGATCACAAAACATGTGCAAACGTCCTGTTCCTTCACCTTCTCTCATTGTCTTCTCCTTGTTGTATCTCCACCATTGCGAAGGTGACACTATTGACGTGTTTCCACTGCAGGAAGTTTCGGGTACAAGGGGGAAGGAAGGAATTTACAGGAACGTCCTCTGACTTGGCTCCTCTTGGCTGCTGTGTCTCCACTGCAGAGTAGGACCCACCGCTGACATAGTTGTGGTGTAATTATACTGATGTGATCACAGCATGCAAACAGCTACATGCTAAAATCAAAAGCAATTACAAAAACATGGAGGACAAAGATAAACATGGAGTGAGCTAATGGTGGCTGCCACATTTCTGTTTTGTGTCTTTTGTACACACATGGTAGTGGACACCAGAACCAGACTCCTACTATTTACTACTTGTCTTCTGCGGGGCTTTAAAAATTCCGCTTGTTTCCTCTTGGCATCATATCCTGCTCTGGGTATACCCAATCAGCATCAAGTAAACCTTTAAGATCAGCCCAGGAGTTTTCAGGGCCTTTTGGAGTATCTACCCCGAAGTAGGGCCTCCGTTAGACCCCATAAAGGATCCTGTAATTTGACTCACAGGGCTGTTTCCTACAGTGTAGACACGCACCAATGGCCTCAGCCCTGTAAAATTACCCTGAAGTTCCTGCAGTAAAAATGAGCCTATTGATAAAATACTAACGCTTTTCTTTGTTAGATCAGATCTTCACTCAAACACCCAGTCTTGTGTGAGAGTTTTTCCCATGCACAGCTTGAATCCAGGAATGGAAGACTTCAAACCTATGTTTCTTGTGGGGTAATTCATGCCCCCCCACACAGGCCCACTGTTTTTGAGATGCTTTGACTGAGTTGTCTTGACATCACAATGTGGTCCTTGTCCAGGTTGCGTGCACCCTGATGCTGGCTAGATTTTTGTTTGTAATGCATTAGCTTCAGGGACTAAATGTTCACTTGCAGCCTCATATATCCTACTCACTCACAGATGCCATTGTAATAAGAAAACTGACATTATTACCACTTCACCTGTCAGTGGTCATGATGTCATAGCTGATCACAGTGTAGATTAGTTGAACCAGTTAAACACAGTCATCGTACGTCATTACTTTGTTTTCATCTGTGTGAAAACCAAAGATAGAAATGTGCTATTTGTTTAAACCCATAGCATGGTTATTGTCATACATATTTTACCAGAAAAATGAAGACAGAAGATATTTGTTCCCTCACCACAACTTTTTCATTATTTCCTGCTTATATAGCAACAATGAAAAACCATCTTGGCTCTTATTTTGGCTGGAGGGAACAGAACTACATATTTGGTAATTCACTGGGATGGTAATAGTACAAGCGCTGTCTGAAGCCATAAAAGATTTGCAGCTATATAAACAATATTAAATAGTGTTTTTATGTTGCGTTGACAGTATGAGGCCACTGAACATATTTAAACCTGATCCTTTCAGAGGGATGTGTTTACATGTTGGAATTTATATGAAAAACTCATCAAAATACAATGGGAAAGTTCAGGAAAATTGTCTCATATGACAAAGAAAACACAATTCTGCTTTTTCTATTGAAAATTCAGTCAAAATGCAAATTTGATCCAGACTGAAAATGATTGCAGCATGTTAACACCAACCATTCCAGTGTCTGACGGTGCATGGACTTGCTAATTTCTGCAGGCATGCAATATTTTCTCAACTGATTAATCACTATGGACTCATGGTGTAATTGTAAAGAAAGCACATTCCCCTAATTTAGCCTTACCCTCTGCCCCTCCCTTGTGGCACAACCCCCCAGGTCTTTCTATTCTCAGACGTCCCCTGAGCTTTAACACTGCAGCTGCTGTGTCTTTACTGCTTTTCCATGCCCAGGTCACTTCATAAAACACTTAAAGAGTCGTTAACTGTAGAGTTAAAGCTACAGCTGTCAATCTTAGTGATTCATCTTTACGTCACTGTCACTTTTCCATGGCTTATAATGTGTAACTTTGCAGACCGTAATAGCAGGCAGCCAGCCAGTTATGGAGACATGCGCAGGGCTGTAGGAGCAATCAAATGCCTATTAATCAGAGCGAGGAAACACCACCAGCAGGAGAAGCAAAGACAGAGTATCTTGTCCCCTTTCACATGGACAAATACAAGATATTGTTACATGCTATTCATCCTGCATAGTACCTTTGAAGTAATTCCCAGCTGAGAATGTCAGGGTGATTTTTCATGATGTTATAAATGAACATGAAGGAGATTATGTACACAGACCCACTCGCAAGGCCTTAGCTCACCCAGGCGCATGCATTCAGACATACATATACACACAGAGAGAAAAACAAATACGGATGTATATAAAAACTGATTTATGGTAAACAAATGGAATTATGTGATATAAAAGGAGCTGTAATGCCATTGTAAATATGCACTGCACGAACAGCCCGAAGAAAGAGGAAAAATATTCATACTAAACAGGAGACGGGGCCAGTGGAGGAAGCAAATTCTTAGTATTTTAAAACTCGACAAAAGTCTGACCACTGAAAAACCTTAAAGAGGATTAAAATTAAACAAAACACAATGTAACATCCACAGAGTGAAATTTACCTTACAGCCATTTTGAATGGTTGAGTCCTCTGTTTTAATTTTTAAAAAGTGAAACTCCCATTTTGAATTGTGCTAAAATTGTGTTGTTTTCCATGTAAATTGTCTCTCCTCTGTCCACCCCAGACAGATGGCCACCCCCCTGCAGTCCTGGAGTCCAGTTCTGCCCACCTACAGACTGTCACAGACCTATAACAGCCATTAGGTCAAATTAACTACTATTGAAATGCATTGTCACTCTGTTATGTTATGTTTAAACATTCTGTTTTCATGTCAACAGTTTAAAGTGGAAAAGAGACAGAGATTTGTGATCCAAACTAATTTTCACTGTCATATTTACATTGATTTGTATTGATAAACATACCAAGTGAGTAGTGTTTTTACAGATAATTTAACTATTAAACTAAATGTTAAAATCTAGCTTCTGATTAAACAGCTCATGTTTTGACTTGAAACATTAGTTTTTGTGATGAAAATGACATGATGAAAGAGGACATTTTTGTGGACTAGAAATTGTGCCTGGGTGAGGTATTTATGATGGACCACCTGATGAAATGGTTCATATAAATCTTCCATGATGACAGAAATGTATTCACTTAGAGTCAGACGTTCCTGGAGACCAGTGAATGGTACCCTAGTGGGTGATGGTGGTATTACAACTTCAAGTTACTTCTGTATTGGCCTCACTGCATAGTGCTAGTCCTTGCCTACTAGTGTTAACTATGTTGGTACAATATTGTGCAAAACTGCTTATTATTGGTTAAATCTTTTTTGCATTTAGCTACAATATTCCATTAGGGTAAATTTAGATGTATTGGATTAAAATGAGATTATGTTTTCAGTAGAAACATCCTTCATAATATTATATGTATTATTTTTGGAAAAATGACAAATTTCTCAAGGTCTGTTCACACGTCTGTTGTTTGCTTTGTTAAACTTCAGAGGTTGAATTGTTGTTGCAGTTGTCCTTTGGGTTGTGTGTGTTCTCAGGACATCAGTCTGTAGCGGTCCAAAGTTCCAAACAAATTTCATGCACAAACAGTGCTCTCTCATTAGTCCGAAAACTTCACCAGAAGGTTTCTTGCTACAGGAAAAACAGCAACCATAGATCATCTGCAGCGTGTGTGGCTATTTTGACTTTTTTGCATTTCTCTGGTTAATGTACCACTGTTCACTAAAGAAGCAAAATATCCAGTTTGACCAGGAATTCAGGAAATAATGTCCTGATGTGTCTGATGAGGCAAAGACTCAGGGCTCACCACATGACACTACAGACGATGCATTAGGTAAACTTCATAAGATTATGCCTATCTAGTTATCTACGCATAGCGAACAAAGGATATGAGTCACTCATGGCAATTGCTAAGTTGATTGTGTTCTCACTGCAAATCAAATGGAAGCAAACCGAGACCACCCTATTTTGGTGATCTCAGCTCACTTGTTTTGTCTCACATCTGAGGGTGAATGTTGTGTTCACACATGCACAAACAAACCGATCATTGGAGGGAAATACTCCCAGTTTCCAAATTACTGCCCCAAATGGGTCACGTGTGAAAACACCCTCTTTCCTCCGAAATTCATGACTTGCTTTTCAATTTGTGACATTGTTGACGTGGAGGCTGGTTTGACTGAGGCGACTTTACCGCAGCTCTTGGTTGTAAATGGACCATGTGATCTTTGAGGCCTCCTCCTATCAGCAAACAATATATACCTCATCAGTGTTATCCAAAGAGCAGAGTGGATGACAAATGAGCCAGGGACATAACGGAAAAGAGGGCATGGCCAAACAGGAAGCACAGCCACTGACAGGTAAAGAGAGAGGACGGGCGAAAATGAGTGAGTGTAGAGGAAAAGTACAGATGATGTCGCGGAAAGACAAAGTAACAAGAGGTGAGGGAGAAAAATGAGCAGCCAACTTGAGGTCTGGATCCAGAGCTGGCTTTGATTAGTGACTGTATCCGTGCTCTGTTCCTCATTACCTCGCCGCAGCGTGGAGGTATAGCAGAGCGGGAGGAACGGGGAGAGGCCGACTCTTTCTGGGAGAGGTACACTATGCAAAATGACCTGAGAACACTAAATTCATCCTCCGCACATTCCCCTTTCAAACCCAGGTTACCATAACTCAGCAATAGCTTCTGATCTGATTGGTGTTTCCACTTCGGAATTCATGGTCCGTACAGGGGTAAAATATATGTTAGAATAAAGTGACCTTCATCTGAAAGGCCTCGTCACCTGTGGAGAAATGTCTTACTGTCTTAATCTTTACCTGTCTCAACAAAATGTGGAGAAATCTTAATTTTCTCTGGTTGGCGCTTGCTTGTGTGTTTTCTTTCAAATTCATGTGTTACTTCATTGTTTTTACCCGGTGAAGTATGTCATTTTAAAATCATATATAGATTTATTGAAAAATATTACAATGTTTGATACAGTGTGTATTAGAATGTTACAGTCATGGATATAGTTAGGAAAAGCAAAAATAGTTCCATTCACATGCATGATGAGTCAAGGCTGCTGCTACAGTGGGTGTGATAGTGAATGAAGTTGTAAAAGTGTGGGATTACTGTTGGTTTTCCTCTGCCAGGCAGAAATCAAGCCCAGTAGAGGTAACCTAAGCTTTACTGATGTTATGATTAGATTCCCATTGCGTAATTCTAAAGAAATAGCCCCAAGCACTGGGCAAACGTATCATTACCAGGGAGCTGACTAGAGGTGGGTAGTACTCATGTACATTTACTCCTTCACGTGTTTGAGTAGTTGTTTCCAGATAAATGTACTTCTGATAGTACTTGTTTTGCAGGATCCTTTTTACTTCTACTCAGTTACATTTGGTCACAGTGCATTGAGTGGGAGTCATATTTACACATCCAGATTATCAACAAAATAAACAAGAATTTGCAATATAATCAACAAAATAATAACAGAATGACCAAAAACACACAATGTAACTGACTGAATATAAGATGCTGTATATACAAGAAGGGAGCAAAAAGAGCAAAATATTGACTAAAATATCAACATAATGAACAACATTCGATTAAAAAAGACAAATTATCAACAAAGTAAACAAAATGATCAAAATAATAAGAAAATATCAATAAAATGAGAAAAATGAAGGGAAAAAAAATTATATATCAATAAGCTATACAAAATAATCAGGAAACTATTAACAAAACTAGTCAAAAAATGTCAACAAAATAAACAAAAAATGGCAACATAATCACAATATTAAAAAGTGAATGGTTAGCATAATAATCAACAATACAAAAAAGGTGTGAGAAAAGATGGAGGTTCTGAAGTGGCCATCACAGTCTCTTGATCTCAGTATCATTGAGCCACGTTGAGGAGATCCAAGAATTTGTGGGACCTGGAGACTTTACCATGTGAGAAAATACAGTCCCTCAGCCACAGCGATCACACAGGACGACAGGCTGTCATTGATGTTAAGGGGGACAATGCAATATGGTATGATACCATACAGTAATATATAATACAGTACTAAGAACTAAGGGTATGTAAACTATTGGTCAGGGTCATATGGGATTTAAAAAGAGCAAACACAATTGTTTGATAATAAATGGCTTCAATAACTACCATGAGTGACAGAAAGGTGGTAGAATTATTATTCATATTCTTTGAAAAATGGCAAAAAAAAAAAATCACAACTTCTGTCAGTATATGAAAACTTATGAGCACAGCTGCATTTGGAATAACATTTCATACACGG
>JAQQAE010011420.1:0-13627 GCA_029823295.1 Pseudamia nigra | reverse complement strand
TTCAGATAATTAACATAACTTCCTTTTCAAATAATAATAATGAATAAATGTGCAGGTAGGGGTGTGTAATACATACAGTACTTTATATGGGAGTTTGTCGTGGGTCCGAATGGATTAATTGGTTTTACATGTATTCCTATAGAAAAAGTCACTTCGGATAACGAATGATTCAGATACCGAGCGTGACGCCGGAACGGATTAAATTCGTTATCTGAGGTACCACTGTACAAATTAAACCAAGTAAATGTGAGCAAATACTGCATTATTTGTCACATCTTATTACTGCAGGGTCACATTTTATTTTGTAGCCTACAGTGGTAGAGCAGGAACACATCTTTTGCAGGAAAAAAAATAATAAATTGAATTTTCTTCTAAAGTAGAATTTCTAACAAATATCCATGGTGACATACACACAAAATATGCAAAGCATGGCTTCCCTGCTCTGCATCAGGAAGTTAAACCCAAAACGGGATAATGAGTGGAAAAGTTTTGGGCTGCTTGTGTTGCTCAAAACAAAGTAAAAAAGACAAAGAACACTAATGGAAGAAATGGAGACGACTAACTGAGGGTCTATGAGTAAAAGCGACAAACTCACATTTATCTTGAGGGAAGAAAGGCTTTTCTCAGTGTTTAGAATCATTACTGTCCTCATTGTCTGGTGATTGCTTGTTGTTTTGGCAAACAGCTAAAATAAAAGCAAATCTAGATAAAGGTCAGCTGAGCACTGTGCTGAGTGAGGCCTAGACAAGCCAAGGTCGAAATTTAAAGATGTCGGAAAAAATAGTAGTAAAATAAGAGTACTGTCTCGGTGAAAGAGCAGAGCTAGAATCCAAAATCAGAAGTAATTAGTAGTGTTGTTATGAAAAGATTTTGCTACTGAAGTTTTAAGTATTACTACACACTTCTTTACTCACTGTACAACTGTGACCCTCTTGTCTAGTCACTCTGCACATTCAGCATGTGGAGCTGAGTATTTTCATGAGCACAAGCTAGTAAACAGTAAAACTAAATAGCCATAATCTGTTCAGTTTATACTGCTTTACAGTGGGAGGGGCAGACAAAGGTCTCTATCGGGAATAGCTGCTCGGATTTCCTACTGTTTACAATGCAGACATACTTACTCATGCTATCATCTTCATCACTAGATGAAGAGTCCCCAGTAATGAACTGAGACTTAGATTTGGTGAGGATGGGGGAAAGGCTGAAAGAAAAGGAAATTCGCCTCTTACGTCTCAAGTGTCCAATCGCTGAGGAGGTGAAGGGAGAAAAGAACCAGAGCAGGCAGCCACCATTTAGTCAAATTAAGTCACACGATTGTAGCGAGTGAGGACAGGGGATGGAGGAAGCAATGCTGAGATAAATAAAACTTTATAGGATCATAATGGTGGCAATTTAACTCGTGCGTCATTTAAAACTGCATCATAAAAAAAGAGCAGAACTGCATTAACTGTAAAACAGATGTAAGTCTCAGTACATTGTGTAGTTAGAACACATGCTTACTTTGGAAATGCAATGTATGGTCATTTAATATTTGAAAATAAATGTGTAACGAGACAAAATCTTGCAACTAAATATTATGAGAATAAAATATATCTTCATTGAACTATGCTATATTATATTTATTTTACACTTTATCATCCTGTCAAATAATACCATCAGTGCAACAGTCAATGTATTAAAAAAATATATATATTTATGTTCCTTTTTTAAATAATGATGGATATGTTATTACACTGCTATAAATAAATGTGATCGTTCTGCAGATCTGGTCCTCTGAACTCCAAAATATGTTTACAACTTCATCGAATCATTTAAGGTTGTGCTTCTTGTTGTCCTGCTGCTAAAGCCACTAAAAACATAGACAAGGAAAAGTTACAGATAAAGGGGTCAGTTAGGTTGAGAGCTACAAGATGAGTCGTGAAGATGTGATCTCTAAAACTGAGAAAAGTGTAATGAGAAAAATATTGGAATAGCACAGCGACACTCACCATCAGTGTCCCTCTGGTTGATGGCGAGCATGGACACAGACTTGGTGAGAGGAAGGGTCATCTGGGGACAGCTGTTTCGTAACGGTCGATACCGCCTCGATTTCTGGAATAAGACACATAAAGTTCAGGCAAACAGGGAGCGGGATGATCTAGAAAAGGCCAGTGATATATAAACAGACAACAAAGAACAGAACCTCATCAGTTTCTGAAATGGAAACAGGAAGGATGAAGTAAAAAAGGAAGCTGCACTGGGATTTGTGATCATGTGGTTAGAATTTGTTGTAAATTCAGTGACAGCAAAGTGATGCCACAGGAAGAAAGCACTGTTTATTAATTCATACTAATCCCCAAAATGACACAGCCCGAATTTCCCCTGACTGTTTTGTATGTCTTCTTTACGAACACACTTTACAAATCCAGTTGTCTTCCTTCACGAGTTAGTCTGAGGCTGTTTTTGAATAAACTGCAGAACCAATTGCTGACCTGGTTGTCCAGTGTGCCGTGCTCCCCCAGCTCCTCCTGCTCCTCTGTGAGCGACACCAAGGAGCCCCTCTCGTCACTGTCATGTCGGGGTATCCGTGCGGGCTCCTGGCGTTGCGGCCCTTGGTTTATGTGGCCTCTCAGCTCCTCCTGGCCCCCACTGAGCCCCTCCAGGCTGTAGCTGTAAAACAAAAACAAGCCAGAAGTAATGTAAAAGAATGGCTGTGCTGCACTCTACACACTCTATAGTCTGGACTATTTGTCAGATCTTTCTGGATACACAGAGCTACTGCTGCAACAAACACACACAGAGACACATGCACCTGTTGACAGAAATATGCACACACAGTTGGTCCTGCACAGTGTTTAGCCAGCTGAGTTATCACTGGGCTCTGGAGCAGATTTACAGCTGAAGCAGCAGTAAATGACTTCCAACATCAGCATCAGCATAGAGAGCTGTACAGCTGTGATTTATAAACCCAATTACATCGATCTATGACTGGAAATAAGAGGCCTTAAAAAAATCCAATACAATGATTATGGAGAGGAAAACTACAGCTACATTTCAGTATGAGCTATGCTACGTGGCTGCAGCTCCACTCGCTTCAGGACAGACTCTGTGAAAGTTAAAGCTGCTGCAGTAAATCTTTCTTATCTCCAGCCCTTGGGTTTGTATGGCACTCCATTATCCAGCAAATCATCAGTCCAGCACATTCAGACATGATCAGTAACCTAAGCGCAACCAAAAGAATCAGAGTGTGGTGATTATCACTGACCAGCGTAGAGCAGCACTCACCAATCCTCAGGGCTGGCAAAGATGAAGATGACTACATTTGTCATAT
This sequence comes from Pseudamia nigra, assembly GCA_029823295.1. Lineage (NCBI taxonomy): Eukaryota > Metazoa > Chordata > Actinopteri > Kurtiformes > Apogonidae > Pseudamia > Pseudamia nigra. Next base: position 10,317 of record JAQQAE010011420.1, on the reverse strand, counting down.
CGAGCCCTGCTCCCTGCCAATGTTATTACATAGTATCCTACAGAGCCGCAGGGGCCCACACTTCTGAAACATGAATAACCCCGGCAGCTGACCGGCGGACTGCACGGGCAAACAATTCGCACACATGTCGACACACGTGCAGCAAAAACACATGCAAATAAAGCAGCATGTAAATACACCCTATTCAAAGTAGGTCAAGTGCCTTTAGTAAGATGAAAAGAAAAAAAAAAAATCACACGCAAACACACTGTACCTGGGGGAACTAACTACTTCGACACTGTGGCTGTGGGGGCCGTCAGGAGTGCACCAACGGATACAGTGAGTGGGGTGGTATGGGTTCGTCAGGGGGAAAAGTATAGTGGGGTAATAGGAAACGAGAGAGATAAGGAGACGAGGACAGAATTTAAGGGATAATTTGGAAAAAAAACTGGCAAATTCGTGACAAAACAGCAGTCTCATTATTAAACATAAACACTGCAAATGGGTTCAAGTTTATTCCCTGATAATAGCAGGCAGGAAAGAGAATAAATTTCACTAATCCATGTTTTTTTTCCTAACAATGTAATACAGGCAGGACAGCCTAGGCACCATAAACACTGTTAAAACCACTGCAGCACAATTTAAGGCTGTCACTGCTTCTTAAATGTTTGAAGATGTAGTCCGATGGTTAAAGCGGTTATCTGTAAAAAAAAAAAAAGCTTCAAGCACATTTAGTTAGGGCCTGGTGCTTAAAAGGTGAATAAATATGCATAAAACAACTCGCAGACAGTGTGTACAATGCTAACATAATAACAGCTCGGCAGAAGCACCACGTTTATGGCTATTTAGGGTCATTTTAGTGTCAGTGATGAAGCATCTACTTCAAAGTGTCGCACACATCCAGTCGCTTTCATCACTTTTATGCTATTTTTATTATAAGATGTGGCAACGACTCCCTGTATTGAGTTTTCCCCTCTGAGTTTAGTGGTGAAGGTCAGCATGCTCTGTGCTAAGTGCATCTCCTCCGTTCAGTTGATTTTTCGACCTGACTGAAGTTGTGCTGGTCCATTCAAGAGGCCTACCTTGGATATACCTTGAACATCATGCCATTTTCATTTTCTTTATTTTGTCAGCGCTTTAGAGTGAGAGTTAATATGAGCTGCCGGAGCTCAACACTGCATCGCACAAGGTCACTTAATTTTTCATGATGCTAACTCACTTTATCAGCAGTGGCAAATATATTTGGATCCCGTACATAAGTCAAAGTGTTGTGACAATACAGGAACATATGCTGCGTTTGACCTTGATGTTAGGTGTTGTCGACAAAAGCAACTGTAGAATGACAACAAATGTAGTTATTCTGTACTAAAATACTCCCTGTTTCTGCTTTATAGCTATATAATTTATGTTTTTATGTAAAATGTTATGCATATTAAGATGAGATTGTCTGAGATGGGACTGAACTCGGGTTAAGCGAATGCCGTTTTGGATGACCTCTCAGAAGGTCCTGTGAGGCTTGCCTTCTGCGTTCCACTCAAGTGTCAGCACACTGCATTTATGTCAATGTATGCAGCCGCTTTTCAAGGGAAAAAAATATTCCACTGATGAATTAAGGGTCTAGAAAACATATGATACATTAGGGTTTAAGGGGTTACGTTTTAAAATAGTTGATTGAGCTTAAGAAGTAGGAGAACATTCTCAAACATTAAAAATCAGGGCACAAATAAACTGTAAGCAGAGTAATGAAGTGGTGTAAAAAGTATATTCTTCATCTATGAGATGTCACAGAATAGAATTATGCAGTTGCATAAAATGGTAGTATGTACATTGAAGTACTCTGCACCAGTACTCTGTGTTCTTGACTCAGTAAAAATGTGCTCAACAGAACATTCACCTGGATCAATTTTAAGTAAAACCAGCTCAAACCCCATCCTAACCTTTTTCGTCTGTGGTACCATGTTTCTCGTGGGACTGAATTCAAAACTCCTCTGATGCCTTTGCAGGGAAAAAAAAAATCTCTGTTCTCAGTTTTTGGCCAGTACAATCCTCCGAGGCTCCAGAGCCAAAATTCTTCCCTGCCTTTGTTATTACCACTGCAGTACAAAACAGCAATGTGTCTCGACCATGTATCTGCCACAGTATTCTTTGTACTTTGCAACACATTAAAAAAAAAAGGCAACATTTTTCAAAGCAGCTGCCTACAACATGGAGCACAATGCAGCAGCAAGCATCAATTAAAAAGCAGGAGATCCACAAAAAGCTACACTGGCATGACATATCGCGTAGAAATAAGTCCGCCTTAGCACATATAAGGATGAATGTGATTCATCAAGTACCTTCTCCTGTGAAACGTCGGCTTCCCTTCACCGGGGCTACAGATGGAACTGGAGATGATGAATGAGAGAGACAGAAAGTGGTAGATGGTATCATGATGATCATAAAAGAATAATTGGACTATTCCATGTTAATAATAGGACATGAGACTCTCGGGTGGGCTGGGTATCTACAGTGTGTGCACTGCCACCTGTGTCTATCACACAACACCATGGCAGCAGTGAGTACGGTGGCTTTTGTTCTTGTAATTACAGCAGGGGTTTGCAACCTGCGGCTCCAGGGCCACATGTGGCTCGTTGGACCCTCTCCAGCGGCTCCCTGTGGCTTCGTCCATTGGTGGAAGTGACATTATAAATCAAAATGAGCAAAATAAACACAGAAATCAACAAAAAGGAAAACAAAATGAACTACATAATCAGTTAACCGATGCAAATAATCTACAAAATGAATAAAATCAGCAAGAAAAAAAACAAGATTAAACAATATAATAAATGAAATAAAAATAGGCAAAATTATGAAAGAAAATCTGTATTCATGATTAAGACAAACCTTAACAAATTCATCAAGAAAATGAGCCAAAAATGACAAAAATTACTAAAACAATAAATCAATTAACTAAAATACTGTATATTGAAAAAATGAAGGAAATCGTCAACAAAATGAACAAAATAATCAACTAAAAACCAAATAGTGAATATAGACAAGAAAAAATAAAAATAATGAGCGGAACAATCAATAAATGTTCACACAAATAATCCGGGAAATATATTAATATTCACAAAATGAATGACATAGTTAAATAAATGAACAGAAATGAAACCCATGATCTGCAAGTTTAACAAAATTAAGCAAAAAAATGAACAAAATATTCAAAAGCTGAACAAAAATGTGCAAAAAATAATCAGCGAAATGAGCAAAAAACATTAATGAAATAATAACTAAATCTGTGTTGCCAGCTAAAATTTTTCTGGCTCTTTAGATTGTAAAGGTTGCTGAACCCTGAATTAAAGTCATATTATTAGAATTAAACCTATATGTGCAAGATCAAACAGAAATGGCACAAATTAATAGATGTTCCTCCACTTGACATGCGCACAGCTCAAAATCTAGTCAGCCTGACCCTTTATTGGTCAGAAAGAAGAAAATACCATAAACAATATTCAAACCTTTGACATTCTACATGTTTTAGCTGGCAAACCCAATTTGGTTATTATTTCATTCTTTTTGTTCATTTTGTTGATTATTTTTTTATGTCCAGAGCCGCCAGATAAAATCAATTTGTTAGTCTTTTTATTCATTTCTGTTTATTCTGTTGATGGTTTTGTCAAATTACGCAGAATTTCTGTTTGTTTTGCAGATTATTTTTATTTCTTTTTAGTTTTGTTCATTATTTTATTCATTATTCTGAATTTTCCTGTGTAACTGTTTTTAGTCATTATTTTCCTTCCTCTGCTTGTTTTTGTTCACTTACTATCTATTTTGTAGTTTTTTTGTTTATTTTGCTCATTATTTCATTCATTTTTTTTATCAATTGATTTTTGTATATTTTTTGTAAGTCTTCCTCATGGCTTTGTTCATTTTCTGGAATATTTTGCGCACGCTTGTTTATTTTGTCATTTTTGTTCATTTCTCTTGTTGTTGGTCATTAACCGGATGTCTTTGTTCAGCATTGTTTATTTTTCTCATTTATTTTATTGCTTAATCTTATGTTGTCTTAATTCGTGTTCAGTATTTAAGTCATTGTGTGTATTGTGTGCATTGTGTGTACTTCCATCACTGGATGAAGCTACAGGAGCCACTGGAGGGGGACTAAGCCATAAAATAAGACAAGCAGCTGATGAGTATCTAAAGCCCTTTAACTAATTCAGCTGGTGTCAGAGGCCTTGTGGTGATAGACAGCGAGCCTCCACACAATCCAAAGGCTCACGTTCTTGCAGAGAAACAGCGCATGGTCTAGTGTGAATGTAAACGTGGTGTGTATTTGTAACTGTGCCAGTATTCGAGTCGAGGTGTGTGCCTGTGTCTTTGTGTGGGCAAATCTGCATGTGTACAATATTTGCAGCTCCCTACCCACACCAGACAAATGGCAACACAGCTGCTGGCAGCAGGAGGAGGAAACACTCAACATGGCACAGAGGGAGTGACATCAACAAGCTCTAATAATGCTGGCATCTGCACACATCGGGCCGACTGACGTCTACAGAACAGCACCAGACCTACAGACACAGTGTCTAAGGCCGGTTCGGTGGGTTCCTCTGCATTTCAGCGCAAAGAGCATATGTCGTGTCTAATTTAAAGTGATATGGTTTGGAGTCAGGGGCGCCGTATGGGAGAGAAAAGTGATGATGAATCTAAGGGCTCATGACTGACAGGGGCCCTAGAAAATAATACAATATTAGATCATTTATTATGAAAATTATTAACCCATCACCATAAAACAATGTTCATGCTGTACTACTAAACATATTTGTTCCACATATTCCACATAATGATCCGTATGTGGAATAATAATAATAATGTATTATTATAAACAATTGCACAGAATAAAAATAAATTTCCCGAGGAGCCTCCTGCAGTCGAGTACATAATGATCCATAGATAAAACAAAACATACCTACGGTTTTAGACATAATTATACATTATATTCCTATTTCTTGTAATGCGCCAATTATCAGTCAGAAAATTCTCAAATTGTTGTAATTATAAATATTATTAACATGGCTTGCACATTTCTCCACAATCTTGCATGAAGTCGTAAAAACGGTTCTAAGTAGAATATTGATCCGTGTCTGCACAGTGTATTTTTATGGTTGGCATCAAGGGCATAAATATTGTCTGAACATTGGGGGATAAAAAATAATCAATAAAGTGATTAAACATAAACATAATAATCAAGAAAATGAACAATAATATACAAAATAATCAAGCAAATGAATTATAAAATCACCAAAATAATCAGTAAAATGAACAAAAATGTACAATATAATTAAGAAAATTAATAAAAAATGAACAAAATAATCAATAAAATGAAGAAAAACTAACAATATTATTAAGAAAATGAATAAAAAATAAGCAAAATAATCATGAAAATAAAAAATGAATAAAATAATTACGAACATTAAAAAATAAACAGAATTCAAATGAACAAACATGAGGAAAATAATCAAGATAGCGCACCAAAGTGAACAAAATAATCATGAAACTCCACAAAATGAACAAATTAACAAAGAAAATAAATAAAAATGAACCAAATACGCACTAAAAATGAACACAGTTGTCAAGAAAATTAGTGAAATTCAACAAAATAATCAAGAACATGAACAAAAATGATCAAGAAAACAATAAAACAATCAAAATGAGAAAATAAGCAACAAAATTATTAAAAATATACCAAGTAATCAGGAAAAATGAGCAAACATGAAGAAAATAAGAAATAAAATTAAGAAAATAATGTAGAATAAAACAAGTGAAAAACTGAACTTAAAATGAGTAAAGCAATGTATTTTAACCTGTATGCTGTTGTTCACCACAGTACAGCAAAATAAAGTAAATAAAGACTAAATCAACCGTCTAAAAATTAACAAAACTGCTAATACTGACATAAAGCAGCATTTTTAGACACAAGAAGCTCCATATCATCTAAAATAAAGTGTATTATTGGGGGGACAAATACACATTTTACAAATATTGAGGGGGATGAATCCCGTCCTTCCCCCCTACATCTAGCCTATGGTTGGCATGGTTTGTGGTCATGAAGTGGTAGGGTCCAAAGTGATATTTTTTCATAGGGCCACAGATTACTTTTGGAGTCATTCATTTTTCCGTTCAATCTCACCTCCTCTGGTTCATCTCTGCGTCTCCTCCGTTATTCTTTCCGGGACCCCAGCTGTGGCGGCGAAGAGGTGACAGCGAGCGGATGCTGTTTCGGAGGAGACAGGAGCGCCGCGGTACCTCTGCCACCCTATCTTTAGCCTCCTCAGCGTCTCCTCCTCCACCCCCGCCGCCGTCCGGTCCTCCAGTGATGGTAGCCCCAGTCCGGATCCCCTCTTCTGGACTCCAGCTGCAACCCAAGCCCTGGCTACCCTCCGGACTGGAGCTGGACGGCCCGATGCTGGCAGTGTCGTCGGTGGAGGAACAGGAGACAGAAACCTCGCTGGTACTGTCCCCTCCTGTCACTGGTTCATCGCTCTGCTGGCATTCAAAAGAAAAAAAAAATCATTCATCTAAAGGCTTTGTACCAAGCATCAAGTATCTAATCCAAGTAAAAATGAGGCCCCCTGAAATGATGCTGATGTGGAAAATACTGGTTACTGCGACAATTAGAGCAATATGGACTACAGTATTAAGTGATTTGTTAATTTTAGGACAAAATGAGTGAAAGTACTAACTTAGTCACTTGTATCTCATTTACCAGGGAGCACTGTAGTAGAGAATAAAGTCATTTTACTGGCAGAGGGAGCAGTTAGCCCTGAAACATGTTCTGAAACATGCAAAAGTAGTCATCCAGCTACATAAGCACAATTCTAAAAAATACAATACAATGTAGAACAGAATACAGTAAATCACAATATTCATCATGACGCAATAAGATAGAATACATAATGTTTAATTACCTAACCTATGAAGCATGAGATGACTGAAGAGAAGCCATTTAACCCACAGGAATGAGACATAATCAAGACCAAATGGCAAAGCTTAAGGATAATGAGCCGGAGTCACTTTATAGCAACAAAACAGCAATAAATGATGGCCACCTTGTGAAAACAAACCACTCTCAGCAAAATGTTTTCAAGTTAAACACACTGTTTTCAGGGTTTATTCTTTTGTGGGTGGGCCTGTTTGTTGGTGAAACAAAGCATATGGTTACATCCTCCCTCTGTACATAAGCTGAAAAACAGTGCAACACCTTAGAAATTACTGACCTACTCAAATTACTCAACTACTGTGACTCCTTTACGTGTAGTTGAGTAGTTTTGTTTTCAATAAAAGGAACTTCTGAGAGTATTTGTTTTGCAGAATACTTTTTAGTCCTACTTAGTTATATTAATGATAAAAAAAAGAAATGCACTTTCACTCAGTTACATTTGGTCACAGCTCAGTGAGTAAAACGTTAAGAAAATTATCGAGAAAATTAACAAAAACTGAACCAAACGGTTGAGGAAATGATAAAATACTGTATGAACAGTAACAGGCACCGATGAAGAAAATAATCAACGAAACAAGCAAAAGCGAAGAAAATAATCAGGAAAATTTACAAAAATGAACAGTGTGATAAATAGCAAAGTAAACAACAAAATGAGAAAAAAAAATTATCAAAATAATCAAGTGAGTTAACAAAAATGAACAAATAAGCAACAAAAACTGAACAAAAAAAATAAAATGACAATAAAATGAGTTATAGTGAACAAATTGAGCAACAAGTGGTTAAAATGAACAATAATAATGAAAAAAAAAAAACAAAATAAGTAACAAAATTGACCAAAAATCAACAAAAGAAGAAATAAAATGAGTAGGAATGAGGAAATTATGCAACAATAGTTAAAATAATAATAATGACATTAAAAAATTAGGAACGAAATGGAAAATATAGTCAAGGAAATGAACAAAAATGACCAAATATCTAGTATTTTATAAAAAACTTTGCTCTTACTCAAGGACTTGTTTTCATGAGTACCTCTCCTTAAGTCACTGTAGTTAAAGAATACTTTTACCTGAGTACTGTTTCTGTTTACATACATCACCCTCCGCTGACTATTAACTACAGCCCTCAAATCTAATCACATTCTCAGTCTGTGTCAAGATGATCATTTGTACTTATTATGCATCTTAATTTCATCATTTACTTGACTATTGTCTTCAGTTTTCTTGATTATTTTAATTAGTGTGTTCATTTTGCTGTTTTTTTAATTGCACTTTCATTTCCTTTGTATGATTATTTCTGTACACTTTTGCTCATTTTGTCTCCTGGTTTATTCATTTTGATATCGTACTTGACTGTTTAGGAAACATTTTTTGACCATTTTTACAACTTCAACCTTTTTTATTCCTACTCATTGAGCTGTGGCCAAATGTAACTGAGGAAGACTAGAACGTATTCTGAACTACTCTGAAGTACACTTATTTGAAAGATCTACTCAAGTACATGTAAAGGAGAAAATGTACTTGAGTACTACCCATCTCTGGAAATAATGTGATAATAATGTAGTATCATAGCACTGGATGCCATGTCCAAAAATAAAAAAAAAAAAACAGCATTTTGAGAGCTACATATGTAATATGAGCAATGAAGTACAGTATAAAAACAAATAGCACTGATAAATATTATTTGCTTGGGTGTGGTGGGAAAGAGCCCCTGCATGCTCACACACACATTTAGCATAGTCCATTTGAAGCTAATTTGTAGGTGTGAGGTTTAACTGGGCCTATTGTGCTGCCAGCTGCACTGTGAGAGCTCAACATAGAGCCGCTTCTGTTGCAGAGCGGCGAATCAAAGCTCTGCTTTATACTGCAGACACAACTTCCTCTGGGAGAGGGAGACCCGTGGGTTTATGTGTGCGTCTGAGTGTGTGTGTGTGTGTATGCTCACGTGTTTGAATTACATGGTCTTAGCTTTAGAATCAGGGAAAGCAATGAAGAGGAGCACTCGTATTTTACATGATGATATAATGACAATTAAAAGTCACATGTTTTGCTTAATAGCGTACGGACAGGACACATGACGGGCTGTATTGATCTTTGTCAAAGTGGCACTGGACACATTCAGTGCCATTTAGAGTAAACAAACAGAATACAAGAACGTGTTGATACACAATAACTTATAAAAGTAAGTTGAAGTTGAGGTAAAAATAAGTACTTAAATGCAAGTAAAACATATCTCATGAAAACGTGGAATTCATTGCACCCTAATATACTACATCTAAACAATGCAACAATGTAAAATGTACATTGTCATCGTTAAAGTGACAGATCCACACGTAGGTACTGATGTCAAACACATGACGATGAACTGTGTTCACTTTAGAACATGATAAAAACAACTTAGATATGCTCAAGATTTGCTTATTTGCTTAGTTATTTTTAGAATTTTGTTTGTGTTGTTCATCTTTCAGCTGTTCCCTTGTTAAGGATTGCCACGGCTAATCATCTCACCATCTGAACTGACCGGATTAGAAGATCTGCATGTTTATTTTGGTGAAGGTTTTAATTTACTATAAAGTAGCAAAATCTCACTGTTGTTCTTTGTCATTTTATCAAAGTTAGTAAAAATGACTCCTACTCATTGAGGTGTGCAGCCTAATGTAACTGAGCAAACGTCATTCTGCAAAACAACTACTCCCAAAACAAAAAAAAAAACTCAAGTACATGTCACAAAATAAATGTACCTGAGTACCACCCACCTCTGGACACATGATAATAATCCCATCACTACAATTATTTCTAATAGCTGTCTTCAGGAGGTGGTCAACTGGTTCATCCTCTCCTCTGAGCTTTCACCGTTTATTTCATCATCTCAAAGTAACATTAAAATGTGTCTGTTCTTATGAGCTCCCCTATTGTCACAGTGACAAGATGTAATATTGCTAAATCAATGCGAAAGATGCAATAAGCATAATAAGGTGCTATAATACCAAAGACAAAAACAATCTGAGATGAAAACAAACAAGCGAGGACAAAACATGGTATTACAAATATTACCTGTAATGAAATTATGTTACAGTATGGCAGTTCATGATATATAGTGGATCTCAAAAGTCTACACACCCCTGTTCAAATACCAGGTTTTTGTGATGTAAAAAACTGACACCCAGATAAATAATTTCACAACTTTTTCCACCTTTAACTATAACCTGTACAAAAACAAACTGAAACCTTTAAAAAGGAAAACTAAAAAATAAAAAACTTAAGATAACCTGGTTGCATAAATATACACACCATTAAACTAATACTTTGTTGCAGCACCTTTGGCTTTTATTACAGCACTCAGTCTTTTTGGGTAGGAGTCTA
>JAQQAE010011419.1:0-13627 GCA_029823295.1 Pseudamia nigra | reverse complement strand
CACCTGCTTTAGTGAGTGGCTGGAAAGAAAACCTGCAGTGTCTCGGCCCTTTGTGGCAATGATTGGACACCCCTGCAGTAGATGGTGGGCTATTCAGTCTTCACAATTTTACAGAGGAACATTTTTCTGAAATTGTTCCAAAATTGTTAGATGCAGTTTGGTGAATTTCTGCCCATCTTTTCATCTGAGAGGCTCTGCATCTCCAAGTACTCCTTTTATTTTTAGCCAGTCATGTTACTGACCTGTTGCCTATTAACCTAATTAGTTGTTAAATGCACCTCCAGTTGTTTTTGATTTGTGCCAATTACTTTTCCAGCTTTTTGTTGCCCTTGTGCAACTCTTGAGATGTGTTGCTGCCATCTAATTCAAAATGAGCTAGTATTTTCGATGAAATGGTAAAATGTCTCAGTTTCAACATCTGATATGTTGTTTATGTTCTAATGGGAATAAAATAAGGGTTCACGAAGTTTGCAAAGCATTGCATTCTCTTTTTATTTACATTTTACACAATGTTCCAACTGTGCTAGAATTGCTCACTGCAAAATTCCAGAGTGAAATATAACCGCAACAGATCAATTTGTGTTTGTCTTGTCAGTGCAACAAGTTGCTTCCGTCCCAACTGGACGGTCACTCGCTGGAGATGCAAACACACTCTTCACTGCACAAATGGCCCAAACAAGAGAAAAATAGAAAATCCAGGCAGAGGGGAGGGCCTGTGCAGCTAAATTAACAATCACACACCAATACCGAGTGCGGCATCCAAGTGAGGATTGAGAAATTCTTAATGGATGAGCCTATATTTATTTTGATGATTTTCGGATGAAAAGTTCTAGACTATAACATTAAAGAGGGTATCTCCTTATATTTCACAACTTTTGTCTGTTTAAGTAATCCTCTTTGTTTCTGGCTACTTCACTGAAACCCACATCAATCCATTAGACAGGTAAATATGGTTCTCAGGCAGCAGATATACACCTTGGGCTGGTACGGTGGTGGAGCGCCAGTTCCGGTCCCAGGCCATGCTGGAGGATGTGGTGGACGGACAGGATTTCCATAATGGCTCTGTGGAGGCTGCTGACCTGGTGGCCATTGCTGCTGCGAGGGCGAATATGGTCCAGAATGAGCCCAGCCCTCAGTCTGGGGGCTGGGATGAAGGGATTGACCAGTGGGATACGGGGGATTTGGTGGCATTGCATGACCACCTTCACTGTAGTGAGGATATGGTCCAGGATACCCAGGACCCTGAAGAAGAGACGTAGGAAACAGATGGAACATTTTAAAAATAAGTAAAACCAAGAGCTTTAGCGCCACCATTCCCAAACCTGGGGTCAGAACACAAAATGTGTCATGCAGCCTTGTTGAACAGGTTGACCATTTCAGCATTTCATTCATCTTCTTTGTTGATTGTGTTGTTCATTTTGTCAATTATTTTATTCGCTTTCATTTGTTTTGACGATTATTTTAAACATTTTTGTTAAGCTTTTGTTTTCATTTTCTTGGTTATGATTGGACAATTGATGATCATTTTGCTTCCATGTTCAGTATATTCATTTTTTTGCTTTAGGCAACTAGTTTGATTAAATGACAGGAACAATGTTGAGTTCAATAGTTTATCGTCATTGTGCAGTATTATCTCAGTAAAATGCATAAAAATTAGTAACAATTTGTTGATTCATTACAGTAAAAATTAGATGTTATGACAATTTGTAGTTTTGGGTGACAAGCAAAAGCCAAATTAAATTTCTGTCCTTAAACAGAAAATTTTGAAAAAGCTGGTGTTCATCAAGTGACTTTTTTGCTCAGAGAGCAGAACCTTTTGCTTGGCCTTTAACAGGATTCGGTAAAACATATGCAACAATTCTTACTGTACCATTATTAATTGTTAAAGTCATCACCATACAAGAACAAAGATCAAATAATACACATTTTGCATATAAATGAACTCACTCCTTGACAGTGTGGCCCTGGATAGTGATGATGTTGGTGTTGGGAGTGCGGTTGTCCAGAAGGCCCACTGCTCTGCTCTGCTGGACAGCCCTGGTGGGGATAAGGACCAGGAGCTGGTCTCTGAGGGTCAGCACCGTAGAAAGGGTTGGACGGGTGAAAACCACTTGTTGAATACTGACTCTGAGGGGGGTTGTAGACACCATGACCATTTAGATAACCTCCAGACATTACCTACACGAATAAAGGAAACGGCAGTCAATGAAAGTTATAGGACAGAAAATGAAACTCATTCAGAGTCGATATAAAATGTAAGGTAAAGGTGCTTTAGAGACCTAAGGAGCAGATTTACATCCATATGCTCAGGCTTAAAGGCCTAGACTATGGCTCATCTCTACCTGCGGATTGTACTGGGGCTGAACTTCGGATCCAGAGGGGTAGGTGTTTGCATAATGCCCCGTGGAATGAGACTGGGGATACCAGTAATGTGAGGGGTAGCCTGGATACTGAGGAGCATCCTGAAAATGAAACAGAAAAACTGATGAAACAGGCAACATTTGACACTAAATATCGTCTTCCTACAATACCTTAGTATGTACAAGTACCCGGCACTTATGCTTTAAAAGCTTTAAGATTATTTTGACCAAATTTGAGAGCGATTTCTGAAGTAAAAATCCTGTTTTCATTCAAGCATTGCTGGTAAATACAGGTCAGTATGTGGATCAGTTCAGAGGTTGGTTTAATAAAGGAATGTGATTTTAAAGTGAGTTACATTGCACCATAACAGCAGAAAAGTGCAAGTTAAAAAGAAAACAAAAAAAAAAAAAACACTGTAGTAGGATTAGTAACCACCAGTTTATGGAATGATACATTTTCTCTTGTTCAGCACAGAATTTCCCTCCCAAAATATGACATTCCAGTGGTGTCATGGCTAAACAAACATCAATGAGAAATGTGTTAACACTGAACAAATGGTGAATGAGAACATAAACAGATAATACACATTACTAAATGTGGAAAATGACGTCACATTTTCAATCACCTTCAACATTAATACAAATAATCTAAACAATGTGATACGTTTTGATTCTGAAATCTCAAGCTTATGACTGATAAAATGAAAAGGATTACAAATGCAGTTAAATTAATGCATTATTGACAGGGCTCTGCATCACATACACATTTACGGAATTATGCATTTTCTTCTGCATATAAGAGACTATGGGAATGAATTATATTCGTCAAACAAAAAATAAGACCCACTATCTCGTAATTACGACATACAGATCTAGTAATTATGAAATATGACTTCACTGCAGCTGCCCCACAGTTCTGTAAATAACCACTATTTTTGCAGTATTTAGAAAGTATGATTAAGAGGTAGAAAATGGATGGATGGATGGTTGGAATTACGCACATTTCTGCTGTATGTTGTTTCTGATATATTTCATGTGCATTTACCCAGTTTTTGTCATTCTGACAAGTTTGGTAACATATCAGAACACCGGCTTGGATGCAGTTTACCTACATGTATTTATATAGATTTATATCCTTGAAGCATCCTGTACTAGTCTAGCTGCTCCCACAGGAAGAGAGCAACTTTATATAGAGCACTGTGTGTTTTCTCATAATTATGAAATACTCAATGTACAGAGGCTAAATTTTTTTCAGTGAATGCAATGTGCCACTGTAACAGACAGACATTTCCAGCTTAAAATGATGCAGAAAGGGGGAGAAGTAATGCATGAAATGAAGTGATGCTGAATATCTACAAAAAGGGACCCCTGGTCCTTGTTGAATGGTTCTGTCTCACCTGATACATACACCCATGACTATATCAATAGGAAACACTGCTGAATGTAAAAGACTGGTATTACTTTAAATTGAGCAGAATACTTGTTCCAAGTAAGAATGTTTAATGATTTCAGTGGTTTGATACTTAAAGTTAGGACGCGATAAGAACCTGCAACCAACCTGAATGTACTGAGGTTAGCTTTACACTTTCAATCAAAAGTTTATCCTTTAGCATTTTATAATTTTCACCATTGTACATTAATACTGGAGACATAAAAGCTGAACAAACATTTATTAAAAGTATGTAGTTATAAGTCACGCAAAGAAAAAAGACAGTAGGTAATTACTTTAAGAAATGAAGGTCAGTCAATCTGGAAAATCTCAAAACGTTGAACATGTCCCCAAGCACAGTCACCAAACCCATCAAACACTATAATGAAACCATGTCTCATGAGAACTGTAGCTGGAAAGGAAAACCAAGAGCTACCTCTGCTGCAGAGTACTGTACATCTCCTTCTCCTTCTGGCTGCTCCACAGCAAAATACCAATGATTCGCATGTTTGATCTGGCATACTGTATATGCTTAATAGAATAACCAGCCTCAGAAACTGACCATTAATAGCATCTCAGATAGTGTTTGATGTTTTTAGGAAATGCCTGTGGGACACATCCAAAGTTCTTGTGATTTTTCATATAGACTGACCTTTGTTTATTAAAGTAATGATGGACTGTCTTTTGTGTTTATTTAACTAAAAGCCGCTCCAGGGGACTAACACAGTTGTTTAACACTTTCTTGTTTTCTACACAACTCCATACGTGTTCATTCAGTTTGGATGTCTTCAGAATTAATGTCCATCGTTGAATATAGTAACAATGAAGAAAACACAGTGGAAGACGGTGTGTCGAAACTTTTGACTGGCCACAGAGCTCTTTCTCGCCTTCCTTCACCATCACTGCGTCTCAGTCAATGAGCTGTGACACCGACTCATTCATTGTTTGCCTCAAGATGAAAATACAGTGTAGCTTAATCCAACCGGAAACAAGCCACGGTCACCATTGAGCGACTTAAACTTTGTTACAAAAATGCGTCTGCTTTGCTAGAAGTGCAATATTATTATCGGTGGTGTCACGGCGAGACAAACGTGACAAACCGGGCACAGATGAACTAACGCGGCTGTGGTAACTATTACATAATGTGAGCTAGCGCCGTTAGCCTCCAGTTAGCACAGGCACCGCTCTGCGCATGCTAACGGAAACAACATTTATCCGCACAAATCCACGTCGTTTTAAGGGACTTCCACAAACACGTAGAAAAAACAAAAACAAACCCTAAAGGCCGGTTGAAGCTGCCCCAGACACTTACCATGGTGTTATTCCTGCTCACGTTATTATTTTGTGAGTTGCGAGTAGAGGGCCAGCCAGATTGGAGCTTTAGATTTGACGATGATGCGTCAACTATACTCGGTCTCCAGCTGTCGTCCGGTCCTCTGCCATCGCAATAAACCAAGCTTTAACTGGCCCAACGCTGCTTACCCGAACGGCCAGCCGTTCCTCCGGTGACTTACCGACACTGTTGCGTTTATACAAAGAAGTGGGAGCTAGATTGGAATCAGGAAATGATTGAATGACACGGAGTTCGCACAACCCTGTCCTGTCTCTTTAATGAGAGGCGGCAGGAGAATGAGGAGGTGTCACTCTGATCAAATTTCAAGACACCATTAGTGTTGGCAGGTGGAACGAGTTCTAACATCCAACAAGCTTGGAATGATCGTGTTTCGTGTAAAATTTCGTGCACACGAGGATTCCCCAAGAGTATTAATCCTTTGTTTCTGTATGATCAATTTTTGTTCATTTTTTTTAATTTTTTTTTTCCTCACCATCATCGTCATTTTATTCACTTTGTTCTTATTTGGATACTTTGCTCTTTTTTTTCTTCTTCTTTTTTTTTTTTTTTTTACAAATTTGCTTGAGTATTTTTCCCCCTACACCCAAAACCTACACTCTTATCTATAGGCATTCATAAAATAAGTCAAGTAAAAGACAGTCTCGTTTTCATTATATCAGTCAAAATCAGTGTTGCCAGACCTCGCTACAAAATATGATCAATAATATTACAATAATTTAACTAGGGCTGTCAAACGATAAAATTTTTTAATCTGATTAATCACAGGTCACTGTGGATTAATTTTGATTAATCACAATTAATACCCATTCGTTTTTCATTTTGTGGGAGCAAAAACACTCATGATAGAAGGTGATATAGACACTCAACTAAAATTACTTATTTTATGTTAAAATGTATATATTTTTTTAATTTAAACTTGTGTAACTAAAGGAAATTACACCTGCTTTGTAGAATGTAACAGAACCTCTGTAATGTTCTGCTGAGATATTTTTGCTATTTTTTACACTTGGTTCACTGCCTTCATCAGTAACTAATGTAATTTGTTTCAAAATGTGTAAAAGACTAATACTTTTACATTTAAATTGACTTAGAAGCAGTAAATACTAAAGAAGTTGGCAGTGAGGTGGTAAAATGTAACATAAAATATCATCACTATTTTCTTGATATATGAGTTATTGTGCGTTAATAGCGTTAATGCGTTAATCGCGTTAAAAAATTTTATCTAATTAATCATGTAAATGTTTTAATCCAGATTAATGCGTTAATTTTGACAGCCCTAAATTTTAACATTGTGCAACATTTAGTGTCACTGGCCATAATCAATCTAGACCTGCTTGTAACAAAATGTTGATTTTATGATGATTTTTGCTCATTTTGTGGCTAATTTGTGTGTGTGTCTTTTTATTATATATTTACTTATTTTATTTTTTTTTTTTTATTGTTGCTGGGTACTTTCATCCTGTATTTTTTATTTTTTATTTATTTTGGACATTATTAATTTATTTTTGTTAATTTGGTTGATTGTTTTATGCAATTTTACTCACTTTGTAAACAATTTATTCAGCATGCATGTATTATTTTTGCTCATTTAATACATTAATTTGCTTACTTTATGAATCATTTTATTTTGTTATACAGACACATTGTTAATTTTTTTCAATAACTTTGTTGAGGCCAGTGTATTCTTACAGAAATTATCATCTTTTATATTTAACAAGTAAAGACAATTGATTTTTAAAATTCTCTTCATTTGCAGTCATGTTGATGATTTTCACTAATTTTATAAATTCTTTTGTTCATTTTGAAAATGATTTTATATGCTATTATGTATTACTTTTCTCATTTTTAAAATAATTTTGTTGATTTGGTGTTTATTTTATTCATGTTTTTAATGTTGTGGAGGCTTGTGTTTTCTGATTCATCTTAAAATATTCTATATGTAAAGCGGCTTATTTTTTTAAGATAAGATAAGATAAGAAGATAAGATAAGATAAGATAAGATAAGATAAACTTTATTTATCCCACACTGGGGAAATTACTTTGTAACAGCAGCATACAGGAAATTACATTATTTTCTTCATTTTTATTAACCTTGTGGCTTTTTACTCATCCTATAAATGATTTTGTTCATTTTAGATATTATTTTATTTGTTTTTTTGGGATAGTTTTGCCCATTTTAGATAATTTTGTTGCTTCGGTGCCTATTTCATGAATTTTATTTATGTTGTAGAGGCCAGTATATTCTTGTGATCTGTTATATTTAACTAGTGAAAACGCCAAATTTCTTTTTTGCATCATGAAAATAGTTACATTCCGAAAAAAGCCTAAAAAAACCTACTCTTCATTATGACTTATGTACGATAATATTACTCAAAATACAACCATTTTAAGACCATACGTTACCGTTTTCCATCTGCCAACATTGTTTAAAAAAGTAGTCAACGTCAGTGCTCGTCTCTTTTACCGATCTTCGGTGACGCATGTACGTCAGCAGAGGCCTTTCACCAATAGGACAAACTTGATAGAAATGCGCTGTTTTCCTGCAATAGTTACATCCCAAACTATACAAACATAACCGTCTCATTCGTCACCTTATTTAAAAATGCACCACTGGAAGAAAGGCCCTAAATTAATTAAATTAATAATAAATAAAATATTTCACGACTGCAGCGCCGAAACGGTTAAGCCTCTACAGGAAGTTTATCCCAGGCGTGTATAAAGACGCTTCCTGTGCTGTTCAAGAAAGAAACCTATTTTGAAACATTCATGGCTTAAAGATAGTAAACAGAATTAAACAATCTTTCAAGATGAACTACGTACCGGGGACGGCGAGTCTCATTGACGACATTGACAGTAAGTGATAGTAGTGCAGACTTAATGAAGGGGTGGTTCATTTTATGGTCAGTGGAGCATCGTGTCTCATTTAAACTGCACCATTTTAACCATTATAATGATATTTAACACGCTTGTGTGGTTTGCGTCTTGCAGAGAAGCATTTGGTGTTGCTCCGAGATGGCAGGACATTGATCGGTTACCTCAGAAGCATTGATCAGTTTGGTAATTTACTTCTATTCCACTTCACTCCAAATACAGGCCAAGGATTATGTTGAATTTAAATGCGCAGGTTACATGGTTACCGTCTTGGTAAAATTTATTTCCTGAAAGTCCTATTAAATTCAAACGGCGCTGTATGGCCGTCTCTAATTCCTCTCCTGTTCTCCAGCCAATTTAGTTTTTCACCAGACAGTGGAGAGAATCCACGTGGGGAAGAAATTTGGTGACATCCCCAGAGGAATCTTCATCGTACGAGGAGAGAATGTGGTCCTGCTTGGAGAGATAGTAAGTTCACATCTACTGGCTGTAGGTCTTTAATTTACTCTATTAACCAATATGATCTGCTCTTAGAATTAAATTTGCTTAGAATTTGCTTTTTAGAAACACATCTGTGTGGAGCTGCAACAATGAGTTTGTCAGTAATCTATTACTAAGTCAATCAACAACTGTTTTGATATTCTGTGGTCAGTTTGATGGTAATCTGAGTCTAGTTTTTTTTTTTTTTTTTTTTTTTAAAGTGTAATATAGATCTGGTTTCCTTCCTCAAATATCTTTGGATTCTGAAGTAAGGATGTCATTTTGGGTTATGAAGAACATTTTTTACAACTTTCAGGCATTCTAGTACGTCAAATGAGGACCTAATTTTTTTAAAAATTCAACAGTGTGAAATTGTTAGTTGTAGTACTACGTCAGTGCCTGTACAGACTGAAGCTTTGTCAAAACGCCCCACTGTTAAATCTCTTTAACTTCTTCGTCTATTATATCACAAAATGTAACTACATGCGTAAGAAATGGAAGCTGTTTTTTGTTTCATGATGACACCAGTGTGTCTCAGAGCTCCATGTTGGACTGAATGTCGTCAAAGTGATTTACCTCTTTGCTTCGATGCTGTTTGATAAGGAGTTGAAGTAGAAAAATTGTGGACTTTGTGCTTTGACGGACAGCTATGATCTGGATCACATAATGTGGCATTACTCCCTAACGTATTGGGTTACCGGGTTTAATAATCTGTTAAGAAGTCAACCTGCGTCATCATAGTGCCAGTACTTCATTATTTTAAGAAATGAAGGTCTGTTGATCCTAACGACCTTGTGAACTTTGAATGCGTCCCCTAGTGCAGTCGCCAAAACCAAACACTGAGGCGTTGGGATGGGCCACACAAGAGCCAGTTTCATCATGAAGATTTTTCGGATTGACTGACCATAACTTCTTAAACTCATGATGGGCTGTCTTTTCTATTTATTTAACTGTGTTTTTCTTGCCAAAATATGGATTTGTAAAGTAGTTGTAGCTGTAATAGGGCTACTGACTGTGTACCCATCCTTCCTCTGCAGAAGACAAGTGATGGTCTAAAGCAGCGATTATCAGAGCCATATTTCCCAATATCATGAAGTTGCGACCCATTTTTAGAATTAAAACTGAGCAAGTATATGTTAAGCAATTATGATATAGTCAATCAAACGTGTGTATAAGTTTGCACACATGTTCATAACTACGTACAAATTCAGAGCACAAATGATAAAAACAAAAAAACACAACCTGTTTTAAATATATAAATGACATTTGTGTTCATTTCTTTGACCATTTTGTTTATTTTTGCTTATTTTGTGCTCATTTGAATTTTTTGCTCATTTTTTGGATTATTTTATACTTTGTCGTTCATTTACTTGACCCACTCAGTTCATGGCCCATTTTTTGGGTCCTCACCTACCAAGTAAGAACCACTGATCTAAACCACATTAAGAAGGCAACACTTTTTTGTTACATAATTCCATACATGGTCTTTCATCGTTTGTGCATTATTACCGAAGACCTCCAATTTTGAAAGGATTAAAAAAAAAAAAAAAAAAAAAATTGAGGGAGAAGGTGTGTCCAAACTTTAGACTGGTAGTGTATCAGACTCAGGCAGACACCAGGTTTGAAGAAGTGGCATCTCTACAAGGTTTCACAGGTCTTTTCTTATGGTGGCATTCCCAGGATGGTCGCAGCTAATCTGGCACAAATGGTAAAAAATTCTAATAGGTTTCGGAAAACTACCCAACAGTAACCGTGTGTGTGTGTGTGTGTGTGTGTGTGTGCGCACATAGGAGTAGTGTACATGTTTTTATGAGAGGGGGTGTGTGAGTGAAGGTAAGCATTTTATTGTCTACTTTTTTATAGTGGAGTTTTAGATTTCTATTTTCATCCTGAGTTCCGTTCTATACTTTGACGTTGCATTTGATTACAATGACGATAAAGGAATCTAGCTATAAAACTACCCAACAGTACATGGCTAACAGCGACAAAATGGACGTAAGGGAGTATTGTACATCTGATTACACACAGGAGTGATAAATGTGATGTGGTCTATTTTTTTTTTTTTTTTGCAGGATGTGGATAAACCCTGCGACACAGTGTTGCAGCAGGTTTCCATCGAAGAGATTCTAGAGGAACAGCGGCTGCAGCAACAAGCCAAACAAGAGACGGAAAAAGTCAAAATGCAGGTCCTGAAGGACCGAGGCCTTTCCATTCCCAAAGCTGACAACTTGGACGAATACTAACATTGCCTTGATTCCATCGCAGTTATTTTTGGACTGGATTTTTGTTAAACTCAGAGAGCATGACAATGAGTTGTTTAGGTACATGGCAGTGTTGTGTGGAGTTGATATACTGCATCTATTTAATTTGAGCTATTTGGAGGAAAAATGTGATCATGACTCGGTGTTGCAGATTATGTTTAAAAAAATGTCTGTCTATGATCATTCACTATGTTAACTTGGCATTTATAGTATGTTACAGCAGCACTTTCTATTCTCTGGACTCTAATGTGTTGAGTCCTTTAATTTGGAGACATGTAGGCCTATTCTGACTAAAACAACTGGCTGTGCTCCATTAAAGTGTTTAGTTTTTCATGAAGGAAGGCCTCCTATGTTAAATCTGTCGTTTAATGTCGTTCTAATTACACCAGTGTGTTAATGGATGGCAGAAATATTGTGGTGGTAGTTGGTCTAAGAGTTTTCCAGTATAAATTAAGAATGAAATGAAATAAACAAAATAAAATACACAATTAACAAAATGTCCCAGAATAAACACAATTGACTATAAAATGAATGATATGAAGAAAATGTCCAGAAATGAATGAAGTAAGTCACAAAATGAAACAAATTTAATAAAAAGGAAGAGGAATAATAAGCAAAATCTCTAAAAATGAGCAGAGTAATAAAGAAAATAACCGCAATTGTCTAAAAAGAGAAAATATCCACAAAAAATGAACAAAATAAGCAACTAATTGACCCAAATTGAACAAAAGAGGGAGAGACCAACAAACAAAATATACCAAAAAAATGAAAATTATAAAATTGTGCAAAAAAATATACAAGAATGATAAACAGAATGTCTAAAAATGGAAAAACTACATTAACAGAATAGTAGTCACTTTCAAAAAATAAAAAAACAAATGTACAAAATAAGCGAATAAATGAAACAAAAAGAAATTATATTATAAAGAAAATGTCCAAAAAGAAGAAAGCGCAGGATGAACAAAATTATATAAAATGAACAGAAACAGTAACAAAATTAACAAATATGACTAAAAAAATACACAAATGTCAACAAATAATCAGGAAATGTCCAAAAATGAATAAGCAACCAAATGAACCAAATCAAACTAAATAAGAATCAACATGTCAAAAGAAAAACGGTACACAAAATGAGCAAAAATGAACAAAACAATTAAGGAAATATCCAAAAAATGACTAAAATAGGAAAAAACTTAGAAAGTTTCCAAAAATGAACAAATGATCCAGATACAGTAATGTACAAAATGAACAAAATACTCAACATCAGCAATAAGATTAACCAAATTGAACAAAGAACCGAATAATAAGTTAAAAATATGAATATACAATTCACTAAATAATATTAATAAAATGACAAAATGACAAAAATTGACAAAAAGAAGAAAATGTGCAAAAATGACCAACACAGGCAACTAAACAAAACAATCTGAACAAAAGTCATGTTCAAAATGTAAAAAAAAAAAAAAAAAAAACAATCCACAAAAACTGGATGAAATAATCAAGAAAATTAACAGAGACAATCAAAATGATCAAACAGTGAATAAAACTGTCATCATTTATGTTGAGTGGGTTTTATTTTTTATTTTAAGAGTGGAACATTACAAATGCACATGCTGCTGGTAGAAGCCTGTGCTTGCATCTGTTATCAATCCTGAAAGGGCTTAATTCATTTTGTTTGTACAACGTATCGGGGCATCAGACAAACCAATATCCTGTTTATGAAGATAAAGTACATCCTGATAATAGATCCGAATGCCTTCATCAGTCAATAGCCTCGTTAATCACTGCAACAGAGACGACATGAAGGAAACAACCCGTCAGCCTCAGAGAGTCCAGGACAGTCTATTATGATTTACTGGATGAAATTAATGTTGAACAGAAATAAAACATTTAAAAACAGCCTTAAGTAGAACATGGAAAAGGGGATAGCCCCGTGTCAAGGCAGCTTAAGATTTTATTGTGCATTCTGGAAAACAAAATATTGATTATTGTTATTTTTATCTCATAAGTTGTCTCCTAGCCCTCAGACCATTCAGGGTTAAATGTAAGGCTACATGATTTGTTTAAAAAGTCACATTGTAATTTCAATTTTTGTCAGTTTGCTTGGTTATTATGGCAAATGCAATGTGTATTTTGTCAAACTCCAAACACCTGACCTTAAACTAGTATAAAACCAGAAAATTTTGAAAAGGTTTGCATGTTTTGCCCCTGTCCACTGCCACTGAATTCAAAATATCACATGACAGCAGAGACCCCCACCACCCCACCCGACATTTCTCCACTTAGATCCCCGTAAACCCTCCTCAGTATGGGCCTTTGAATTGCAGCCTTTTGCACTTACACAGTACAACTGCACAGGCTGATACTGTGATTATGACTGACTTGTTGAATTGTGCAGCCAGGATTTTGAATATACGTGCATGTGGTGAATTAGAATAAATTACTTATTACTTTTGTACTTTTGAAATTTTTAAAATTCATCCCATACTTAAAAACTGATATAGGGGATTTTTCCTGATTTTGTCACTGTAATTATAAACTCTGTGTACTTAGGAACTCTCCCTCTCTCACATACAGTGAAATCAGGATAATTTCTCTAAAGTCATACACACTAGACTGCTAATAAACACTAGTAACAACATAGCCTTCTGTCAGAGTTATAACAAAAAGCAGTGAATTTGCAAATCCCTGTCCAGTTTTGGGAAACATTACTTACAAAGTTTTAATAGCTTTAAAAGTATAGGCCAAAATAGTTTTGTTCTAGAAACTGATGCTGTGATATACTTGATAGGAACAGTTATGTGCCAAAGAAAAGGATTTATTGTTGGAACTGAAATGCACAGACAAACTGTACAACCAAGTAATTGAAGTC
>JAQQAE010011418.1:0-13627 GCA_029823295.1 Pseudamia nigra | reverse complement strand
CCCCTCAAACCAGCCAGATTGACTGACTCCTGGGCCTGTGTGCCCCAGAATCCAGATTCCAAAGGAGAATAATCTCTCTTGCTCTTCCTCTCTCTCCCTCCATTTTCTCTTTCCTCTTTCTTTCACAGACAAAAAAATAAGCAGTGAGATGCACAGACCACCATTCCCTTCAAAACTCTCCAGAGAACTCCCCTCCACCATCACTCCCGTGCCTCCCGCTCCCTCACCCCATTAAAATATGGAGCAAGTCTACGTAGATATTTCATGAGGTGCTGATGGGGAGGGCAAGCGGGCACGCTGTGCAGTGCTCTCTCTGACCCTCAACTACTGCCCACCCCTTGAGCAACTCAGAGACATAGCTTCACTATCTCATCTCTCCAAAATAAGATCCACTGTCCTCTCAATTTAAAAGCAGCCTCTCCCTCCCTTGTCCCCTTATGAGAAAAGAAATGTCCCTGGGTTCTAGCAGAGGCCACGTAGCAATGTGAAGCTTCATAATAAACGTCCTCCTTTCGCATCAGGCTTCAGATACAGTAAGTTTTTACACTGTGGAAGGAACTGAGCTACTGACAATGCTGCTAGGCTGGATTAATTAGTCAGATTCATTAACTGATGGATGTGCAGTATTAGCCACAGCTTAAATCTGACATTTCTCGGAGTGCAGTTCATTTATGCAAGAAACACACAAGTTTAACTCCTGTACTGGAGGGCTGCAATTGGAGTCTTCTCCCCCAATGATCCCAATTTCTCCAAAGACAAAGAGATTGGAGTTACACAACAGTGAAGATGACATTTTCTGTGTGAGATTCCCCTGTTTCTTTTAAGCTGGGCTGTCTTTTATTCCCTCCATCTTCCAATTTCATTATCATTCCTTGGAAGTGACATGAGATTGTAAGTCATGTGTTAAGTCGTACCGCGATCAACAGAGGAGTAGAAGGACTGGGTAGTGTAAGACTTTTTCTCTCCTCAGACGCCCGCAGGACACGTACCTTAATTGGAGTGTCTTTTAAAAGGATTCCTTCAAAGACAATCCAAAGCTCCCTGGCCTTAATGAGTGCTGAAAGTGACAAGAGCACATCTGCATCATGTTCTACTTCCACACACAAATGAGATTCTCCTCTCCCTGTGTGATAGCCATTATTGCCAAGCTGTGACCAATTCCACTATTTTAATTAAGCATATTTATTGGCTTCACGGTCACCAGGTCAGTGTAAACAGCTATGCATGTCACAACATCTGTCTAGAACAGAAAATAGGGAGTGAAAGGGAAAGATGGACAGTCATGCAAAACCAAAGGTAGAAAGCAGCAGCGGAAAACTTTCACTTAAGTGGTTCATATCTCCTTAAAGATATTGTTATAATGCATCACAAATATGAAGATTAATGATACCAGTTGTACCTCTTATTGTAGATTCTTGTTTCCTGTTTTTTTTTAGGCGATTTAGGAATTAACTGCCACAACCTAGCACACTGTTTGGTGTGGAGCACTGAGACTCAGTTTCCTAGCTGTGTGTTTACATGAATTTTAAAATATGCCCCCAAAAATGCCCTAACTGCCCCATGTCCCAAATGTGTTGCAGGAAAGCAAATCTTCGTGCGTTTGTCCCTAAGTGACTTTCAAACACCCCATTTTCTCTGTATATCTTGATCTGCCAAGTGTGACAGCTCTTCGCGCTTTTGAAAGTTGTATATGTTTTTTGCCTTTTATATGACAACTTGTTTTCTTCTTCATCACCCCAGGTGCTCCGAATTCTGTCACCATTTCAAAAAAGTTGCACTACAAAATAAAAGAACAATGATTTCTTTTTTTTTCTTTTCTTTTTTTAAACGTCTGCTTGTGAGCCGCCATCATTAATATTTAAGCTTATTTATAATTATGTACAACACTGCACACACACTCCTCTGCACTGTAAATGGGGACATAAACACCCTTAGATGACGAGTGATGTATCACAATTGTGGTGTTCTAGTTTTGTAGGTGGATCAGAATTAGACAGCATGACAGACCTAATGATCCTAAGAGGATATATCCTCTTTCTCACTGTGTGTGTGTGGGGGTGTGTGTGTGTGTTTGTGTGTATGTTTGTGTGTATACATCTGTGTGCATGCTGTATGTATTTGTCTTTGTCTCTATCTCTCCCAGGGTCTGATATGTGCATGCAAACACATTGTCTGGAGGGAGACATGACAAAAAATCCCAGAAGCCTTTGAGCTGTTCTTTTTTTCTTTTTCCTCTGTTGCACCGCTGGGGAAAGTTAAATCCAAACAAAGAGGAGATGCTTGGTGCACTGTGCAAGAATCTATCACCGGATCTCTCCCTCAAACATGTCTGTTTTACTTTCTTAGTTGACTTTTTTTTTTGTAAACTTTGATAAATAACATTTTAAGTGCTTCTCAGGAACTCCACTCCAGGTTTAATTTACTGTCTGTAGTGATTTGATTTTCAAGTGCCTATTATGCTGTTGATGTTAACAAAATGCAGCAGAGGCCAAAATAAACAGCATTAAAACAATTATTCCCTCTCGAATTTCATGTTCACACATCATAACACCAAAGTAATTTTACTCTTTGGTTTTGGAACTGGATGCTGAATGACACCAATTGTCAGTCAATTAAAAGTTAATTTTCCTTTCCACTCTCCTATTCAGTGCACTGGGAAAACATGAGAGTGCAGATCATTGCTTGTCTTCTCAGGAAAACGTGGAAATGCAGGAGAAAATTTAGTCCTCAAAATTCTCCGCAGTTGTGAAATGGCATGTCTACTAGCAGAGGAGGGGGGGTGAGGGTGCGCTTTGTAGCATCCCTAGTCAAAGTCTGTCCCTGACTGAAGTGGTTAAATGTGAGAGTAATTGTGTTTTGTTTCTGGGACTGACATGTGGAACCCCATGGACCCCCATCTCCCTCCCAGTGACAGGCAGAGATCCTCCCCCCTCGCTCTGTCTAATTAGAGGATGTAGCCCAGGGCTCATGTCCCAGGAAGACCCATCCCCCTCCCAAGATGGCTCCCCTAAGAAAGCCCTTAATTGGGTTCTTTAGTCATAGTCTTCATTTTGGCTGGAAAGGCATCTGTGTGTTGCTATCACCTCTGAATACAGTTTGTATCTCTCTCTTGTGTTTTTTCCTGCCTCTCTTTTTTCCTCTCTCTCACTGGCACTCTCTCTATTGCTTTCCCTCTCTTCTCCCACTCTCTCCTCACTTAATGAGGCCCCATAATAACACAGCAGTTGTGCAGTTGTTTTGCTACCTCAGTCAAACAGCAGGATCACTGCATAGTGTGTTTCTAGTACCATTCACTTGTCTACTTAGACAGGGTAATGAGTATCATTTGAAGCTACAAAGCAGCAGCCCACAAAAAGGGTGGTCCGTCATCTCCAGTTACACCTCAGAAGTATCGGGTTGGGGTAGTTAGACATCTAATCAAAGCATTTCAAGTATTATGGATTTTATTTTATATTTTTACAAGCATTCCATGCGAATATGGCACAAAATGACACACATGGAGCACATTAAAATCCATTGTTGTTGTCAACTCCACCCTGGCCTGGTGCTGTTACTGTATGAGTACGACTCCCTGGGCACCTCACTTCAAACAAGACAAGTCTGTTACCAAGGAGACCAGGCCAACGTGGCTCAACAGTGCTTGGGGTCAACATTCCCCACGGCCTGATAAGTGATGACTGTGGAGAATGCCAACTGCTGTATTATTTATTTATTTGATTGTGTTCTTCATTGGCTAAACTAGCCAGCAGTAAGCCTGGCCTGAGGTCAAAGCAGGCAAGGATTACTCCCTCAGTGGACTGGTCAACAGTAGGGAATGCATAAAGGGAAGACAGAGTCAATACCGGGCCAAGTGCAACACCATTAAAAACCAAGACAGAATCCTGCACTCTCGCAATGTATGCGACTAAAAGCATTTCACACAGGTACAGAAATGTTCACAAGTAATCAAAGACACGGGGCGGTCACACATTGAAGTCCATTGCTCATCACTCAGGAAGGAAATGAAGGAGAATGTCCAGATGTTGCCATCGCTTAAAATCAACTTCAGACTGGAATCCAGAAAAAGATCACAGGTTTTTTGTGTTAGTATCATTTGGTGACGTTCTCCTATGCGTTAATTAAATTCCTGAATGATGACTACGGGTATGCACAGGTCTCAGTGGTTTTGTGCACACTCCCCGTGCTCCAGATGTAGCTATGCAGACTCACTGCACGCGAGCCATGCAGGGTATAAGAGAAATTCGGCACAGACTAAAAGGACTCTTATCAGTTCAGGAAAGATTGAGATTTTTATGGATTTACAGGTTTGTGAATGACATATGAAACTCACAAACTTTACTTACAATTACAAATTTTAAAAGGTGATCTTTAATATTATAAAAACATGGTAACTAATAAATAATAAAACTTCTTAACTTGACAGGCATAAATCATGAGACAAATTAGATATTGTTTGCTTTATGAACGGGTTAATTTTCTATGGTATTCACAGAGTATTCCCATGCTGTCCTCTTATTGTTGAAAATACATTTAGAATATTTTGCTTTTTTTTTTCTTGCATATGCATTTTGTAATCTCAACTGTGGTAAAATTGCATATTAGGTGGCAGTTTTTTCTGTCATGTAAAGTAGTTTGTTTGTTTTTTTTTTTTGTTTTGTTTTACTGAGCACGTTGAGATTTTTCTGAAATGTAAATTGAGTTGTAAATAAAAATTATTATTATTATTATTATTATTATTATTATTATTATTATTATTATTATTATTATTGTTGTTGTTGTTGTTATTAATTATCAGGCAAAGTCTCATACATTTTGTGTTGTGCATGTATAACAGAAGTATTGAACATTATATGAAAAAGTTGATTAATTAATGATAAAGGTAACACTGCCATTTACCCAATACAGTACATCAGCTTACTTTTAATTTATTGCAGTTTTTTTAATTGCATTACTACAATTTTTTTCTTATTTGAGTTTTCTCTATAAAATATAGATTCTAAATGTAATTTATCATTCTCAAAATATTGTTAGTAACAATTTGTGAAATTCATTCAGTTCAGTTTAGTGGTCTGGGCCACATTTGTAGAATTTTCACACAGTTCCGGATGTTTGTCAGGTCTTGAAAAGGCCAAAGCTTAAAAAGTCATTATTGTTCACTCAGCTCTCACTGATACTCGATACATCCTTGGTTTAATGTTAGATGCTGGATAACATCAGATAGACGTGCAGACACAATGTGCTTAACATGTGCTCTGCAGGTATTAACATAAGACTAATCAAAGATTGTTAGCATTGCGATTAAGCTTTAGAGCTCTTCTCTGTGATGTTGGACAATGTGAAGATTGTCTCTAATACAGCAAGATAGGATGAAAGAAAGAATGTGTCTGTTAGTCCACTGCTCTTGCTCTGCAGAGCTGATGTAAGAGATGCACCTCTGTTGCCTCACAGGAGACCGGGTGCTAGCCTGTCGATGGAGACCAGAGCAATGGGGAACAACATAAAGAATGATTAGTTAATAAATCAACTCCCCAGCCTACTTGCACTTTCCCACTCGCTGCTCTTCTCCAATCATTCCCCATTTTTTCTCATTCTCTCCCTCTCTGCAGCAGCGTTAAATTCCTAAGACATGTTGCACCTGTTTGCATGGGTACACAAGACCCCTGCCGGGTGTTCTCCCTCCTCTTCCACTACCCCTGAGGGCGTTGCAGTAGGGTGATGTAATCAGATGAAAGTAGTGGTTTAACGGTGGCACAGAGCTGGTGAGTGAACAGAACAGGAGGAAGAGGCTCGCTCTGAGCAAATGCAGCCAGTCTTCATAAGGGAGAAGGGGTGCACATTATTGATCAGAGCAAAATTTAATTTAGTGGAGAATTGACTGCTATGGTTTACCTGAACACTGCTGGTAACTGGGCCCTGCAGCAGGCCTGTGTAGCCAGCAGGTGGTTGAAAGGATCGAGGAGGAGATTAAGGGTTGGATAGAATGGAAGGAAATGGATGATAAGGGGAATGGCAGAGTTTCAGGGGGAATAGGATGGTATTGAAGGTGGGGGTTGAGATGAGAGCTAAAAGGCTTAATGGAGGGCATCTAATCCTAAATTGCAGTGATTCTGGTGTGACACCATTAGTGACATTCCCCTTGTCAGGGCAGTGGACATTTTCCTCTGTAAGGTGTGATTCATTGTATGTTCCAAGTCTGTTCAGGTGTCCGTGGGTTGTAGCTATTTGACTTGTCCAGTAGTGCAGAGTTACTTGAACAACTTGACAAAGATGAAGATTGGAAAGTAAATTTCAACACTCCCTCCCCTCGCCATCCCTTCGAAACTCCCATTCTCATACACAGAACAGTTTATTGCTTCTCTGCAGAGTTGAGTATCCACAGAGATAAAGGTATCAGTTTCATTTTCTTTTAATGTTTTTTCCCCATCTTTCCCTCTATTTCCCTTTAGTCTGCATGGCTGCCACAGCCACTGAAGTCGTTTAACACCGTCCTTGAGAAAGCTCTCAGTGAGAAAACTCCTGGCATGTTTAAGGAAAAGGTAGAATGCAGTGTGTCAGACAGAGCTGGGACATGCAGAGGGGGGAGCCATTCCCCAGAGGGGTTATTTTCCCCTCTAATAGCTGTTACGAGCCCTACATTATATCCAAGGAGCTACATTCCTTTGGGGTCCACAGATACACACACACCTAGACGCACTAGCACACTCACACAAAAGCATGCACACTCAGTTGAGCACAAATTTTCTCTCTGTTTCTCTTTTACACACACACATACACACATACACACACACACACACGCACACTTAGTCTTAGCCGCTTTGCTCTCCCCGTGTCAATATCCTGCCATTTGAAGTCACGTACTGCAGGGGCTTCTGGGAGTCGCCGAGGAGCCAGGCTGACGGGTAATGGGCCGCATTCATTAATAAGGTTGCCGTGCTCCTGTCCCTCCTCAGCAACGCCAAGGATGTCTTCACCGGGGGGGTAGGGGGTTGGTGGAGTGTGAGGGTGAGGGTGGGGGAGAGAGGAGTTGAGGTGGGGAGAGAGAACATCCCATGGGGAGTCTCCTCCCAGACTCACTTAAAGGAGCTTTATTTCAGCAAGAGAGGAGAGAGGGAAGCAGAGGAGCTGTCCGGGGCCGCCTCTTTAAAAAAGGGAGAGCAGGGCCCAGGCGAGGCACACTAACCCTTACAGGGGTCACACTCCTGCTCCCCGTCAAACAGCTTATTACCCCACCTGTCGGGAAGTAATCGCCCTAGCTGAAAGGAAAGCTGTCGAGGTGTTTAAACGCTTTATATGGAGGCAGCTGAAAGGGTAAAGAGGGAATGCAGGGGGGTAATAGCTATCTCCTAGCACTGCCTGAGGGATTCTGTACCAACAAGACTGAAGGTGACTGCTTTGGTAAACCCTCTGACTAAGACCGGAGTAATCATTTTTAGATCATCTCTTTCTGACTTTTATATCTGCAAGGCTAGTTAAGCAGTGAATCTCACATGTTGAGTAGTTGTTTACATAATTATGGTCCTATTCATAGGACAAAGTGTGGAGTGTGAGCACACTTGTGCATGCATGCGTGCTGATGACAGTGTGACAGGTGTGTTTAGTCCATGCCAGTTTAGAGAGTCCAAGGCCGTGTTTTAAACAGAGCGCAGCAAGTGGGGCATGTAGTTTGCATTAAAGGGATTAGCAGTCACTTCAAAAGATGACCTGGATTCAGCCCACCAGGGACACCAGTTACACACCCCCTGGTCCACACTCCCTTTAAAGAACCTGGCACAGCTGCCCCACTACAACCACTCTCAATGGTCTGTGTGTGTGCCTGCATAAATTTGAGAGATACAGCAAAACAGAGTGATGTTGTCAGTTTGTATCCAGTTATGTGTTCAATGCAGTTTTTACAGAAGGATAAAGGATCAGCAGTGGTCTCATTTACCTCGAAAGAATGACTTTTTTCCACACTATACCCTTGCACTGTATTCGGTTCATGCAGGCACATGCATAAACAAGACTCCAAGGGTGATATCCCATCAGGTGTGTCAGTGCCCTGTTATAGATTTGTTTCTGTGGACTCTCTTTGATAGCAGGATTTGTGTGGAATGGGATGTTATCAGTCAATGGTCTTGTACCTTTGTATGAGATCATTGACACTATGCTTAATCCCAAAGCCAGCTGCTATTGATGTACACACAGATTGGACTTCAGCTCAAGTTAATTGGATTTGCAAATCCAGGTCTATTAATGATGACTTTCAAATGTCAACTCCTGTAAATCCTATCATTAAAAATATGTAAGCATGAGCGGCCTTGGTATGGAAGATGAATAAAATCTGTTAAATAATACAGAGCCGGTGGAAGATATGTCTGTTAAGAATGTGATCATAATGATTCCTCTCTTTGTTTTTGTGTCCTTGCAGAACCACACATTGACTCAGCACAGCAGCTAACATGGCAAAGATCAGTGCCGTGGCTAAGAACAAGAATCACATGACAGAGAGAATAATGTCTGACCACCAATTATCGTCAGTGCAGTTTCCCACTGACTGTCTTGCACTGAAATTTTGATTCAGCTCCACCGCAAGCAACCATGCCACAGCAAGGAAAAAAGCAAATAAAAGAAAAGAAGAGGGGAAAAGAAGATAAAAGAACCCTCTCCGTTCTTTACTAACCATTACTTCAGAATAAAGAAAAAGCCAACTTCTTTGTACATAGAATTCTTCATGTGTTGCTTAACTACAGTTATATTGCAATCTTATACAGTATTTGCCAATGTACAGTACAAAATGTTTGTCCTAAAAAGAGAAGGAGAAAAAAAGATCAATGACATTGCCAATCCGACCAGATGGGACTCAACCAGTTGTGTAAAGGAGAAACAGGGTGCCACTGAGAGCATAGGAAGCTGTAGGAACCAGCAAGTGTTGTCAGGAGGACTCTTTTCATCAGCACCAGTCCTACTGCGCAGTATGTCACTCTGTATCCTGACATGGTCAATCATTATGGGGTAGGAGGCTTGATACACCAGCATAGGCTGCGATCTTGTCTGTGTGTCCGTAACAAGGCTGCCAGAGGACCAGCTGAGAACAGTGGTGCGACTAATCTGCTCTGCCTGCACTGGAGTTCAGACGAGAGGGAAAAAAGAAAAAAAAAAAACAACACAGAGAACAGAAAAACAGGACAGGATGCTGATATATGCAAACGCAGTGACACAGATTTGGAAAAGGCTAGTTCCTCTGGTTGGCTCGTGAACAGAGGCGTGAAGCTCCCATGTGGCTCTCAGAGCATGGGGAAATCTCAAGCCCACTGATTCAACCTGTACATTTCTGTTGTTAATGTTTACTGCTCATTGAAGCCTGGAGATTACTGGAATTTCTTTTTTTTATGTTTTTTTATGTTTTGTTATTTCAACTTTTTTCCCAGTGGGGGGAATAAATCCATTTGGATCTTGGGTCATGAAGACTGAACACAATTTCAGTCTGGCATATACCGTAGTTATAAAATTGTCCCTGGCTCTCCTGGAGAGTGCCCAAAGTACTCCTCTTGTTACTTTACAGTGTCCCATTATTCTCTACTCAAGCTGGAAGCCAGTGTGGCATCATATAAAACTTTAAACCATTCTGTTATGTAAATGTTTTGCATTCATTGAACCTGAGATGCACTTTTGTATGAAACTTTAATGTTTTGACATTTTCATTGAGAATTGTTCGTACAGTTTACAGGAAATCACCATCTCCTGCAGCAAAAGGACAGTTATCTCCAATGTTATTAAAATGTATTGTACAAATATGGAGTTCTGTATTTCGCAGACCTCGTTTTTTTGTGTTGCACATGTGATGAAAATATTAAAAACTGTATGAAGAAACAACATGATTCTCCTTTAATTATTGGCATGTTAAAGGCATGTGTTTGTCTGTACAGTATGTTAATGGATGTGTGTGTGTGTGCGCACCATTGTGTGTGCATGAGAACACAATTAACCCATCAGACAAGACCTATGACAGCATAAACATAATAATCATCAAAAGCTTACTCTGCTTTTCTTCATTGTATCAAATTGCATCCTATTTTTCCTCTCTCCCTTGTGGCTCTCACTAACGAACATCTGAGCATCTTAAGGGAGGTCTGTGTTATTAATGACTCCATTACCCATCACCCTGTGCGGTCCCATTCTACACACCCTTGTGCTAGGTCTATTTAGGGAGCCTCCAGCACTCCGGGGGACCAAGGAAAAGAGTCCTCTGCCTTTGCCGAGTGGGACGAAACCCATGCAATAACATCTGTCTGTCTCAGCAAATGATTCATCAGCACTGACACATGAGCGGCAAAACATTTGTTGAAGCTTTCAGTTTTGTTTAGAAAAGGCTCA
Source organism: Pseudamia nigra (assembly GCA_029823295.1). NCBI lineage: Eukaryota > Metazoa > Chordata > Actinopteri > Kurtiformes > Apogonidae > Pseudamia > Pseudamia nigra. Next base: position 3,274 of record JAQQAE010011418.1, on the reverse strand, counting down.
CGGCTCTGTCTCATAACACTGTAAGTAGGTTATACTGTGAATAATAAATGTTAATGTTTCATTTGTATTTATATCTATATGACATTCTGCATTTGATTGCTTTCACATATAAAGTACTGCATACAGTACTTCATCTTACGTTGTAGAGTTACACACATGCATGCAAACAACAGCAGCAAAATAATATAATCCTATATAGTGTAGTGTTTGTTTTAGAGAAATGCATATTGAATGTTGTTATTAAAATTCATTTGGCACATACAGCATTTTAATTTATGATGCATCAATATATGCGGCATTCTACAGAGTGTGTTCTACAATGTTTATTTTTCAAGCATGACATCCAGTGTGCATGTTGTCTGATATCTATTAGACTTTAATGATTTAATGAGAATCAGATGAAGATTGGATAGGGCCCCTTGTAGTGACAGACGTCCACAATCAGTTGGAACCCCTCATCCTCATCAGAGATGGTACAGCCCAACATTAACTGTCATACTAAATGCAAGCTGGGCATCCATTAAACAACTTTGCTAGCATCTCCCTGTGCCAGGCACTTTTAATAAGCTTCAAGGGCATTTGAATGGGTCCAGAACTTTGCTTTGCCAGAGATGGACTGGCCCACATCATCCATTACATTAAATTGGGTGGCGGCCTCCAGCTCATATTTATGATTTAATTAAATTCACTTGTGAGGCGTATCAGAACCAGTGCGCCTCCCTTTAAACGCCAGCCTAAGCAGCAAAAAGCACACACACAGCTAAACATGAACGCATACACAAGCGTAGTGCTTCTGACACTCGCCCAAGTGTGAGACTTTGTGGGCGCTTTGGCAGGGGTGTTCTCAGGGGTTCATTTAAAGCAATATAATTACACAGCCCCCCAAGTATTCTTCCATCAGAAAGCAGCAGAATAGATGGCTTGTTCAGAGATAACTTAGCCTTGCTGATCCTCCAAGGTGTCGTCGCTTCTGGCCAGTGGCACTCAGTGCTGCTCAGAGCCCAGCCAGTCCTCAGTGAAAGTGGCCAGTCAGGCCAGATGTTTGGGAGTAGCTAAAATGGCATTGTTCTTATCTGGGATGGGTGTGAAACGGCATTCTGTTTTTATTTGACAGCCTAATACCCACAGTCCTCTGGAGGAAACATGGCAGCATGTGTTAAGCCTTTATTAAAGAATTATGAGAGTCCATGCACTGAACCTGTGTAGTGTGTTCTATCCAGAAGGTGGAAAATGTGCTATTTTATCCGGTATGAACATCCAGCACAAATATAAGTATGCATTCAGTGCTTTTCCCTTGTGTTCTAGTGTCCTTGCTATCGCTCTTCTTTGGTGCAAATTTAGTTTGGTGAAAACTCCACATTGTTAGGCTACACATTCCTCCCACTGAAGGAGACCTCAGAGACCTCTTATGGCATTCAATATGTGCGCCCAAGCGTGAGATCCAGATCCATTTGGCCGGGAGATCCGCTGGGAGTGTCTGGGGTAACCCAATCTCTCACACCGGCATTCTACATCCAGAGAGCCATCTTTTCACTTCAGAACTGTGTCAGCAAAATGGACGCTTCAACCGCCTTGTGTGGTTCTGCATCAGTGTTTATGAACAGAGAACAAGGGCCTCTGCAGTTTTCTTTTGTTTGCCTAAAGTGTAATTGTGCATATTTGAACAGTATCTGTGTAATTTTATAGTGGCTCTATCAGTGTTTACATGAAATACTTTCTTCTGCAAATGATTGAAATAGAAAACAGAAAATGGGATCAGAGTTTTTGTGTCACTTCATCTTTAGTCGATTGTAACCTATAATATTACTTGTTAAGAGTTTGTTCAATCAAAAAAGTATAAGTTTCATCCATGCAGCAGGTTTCTAATTCACTTATACACTTGAGAGTCACGGGGGACGTGGACAGTCTATGATGGTCTCATACAGACCTATAGACAAACAAATCCACACCCTCCCCTCCTCTATTGCCCCTCCTAATGATCCCCCCTGTCTCCTGAACCAGGAGAGCTGAAGGTGAGTATTCCCCTCCAGTCATCTCCCTCTGCCTCACTCAAGAGAGAAAATAGACAAAATTCTTTTTTTTCTTTTTGGACAGGTGGGGGAGGATTTTCAAAAATGCATTAAACACCAAGCAATAAAATATAGACCATGTGGGGGTCAAATTCACTGCAACTCTCAAGGCTCCACAGCCGATGTGGCTGGTAAGATGAGACGAGGACAAGGGAGAGTCTAACAAGAGTGGAGAAAGGGAAAGAAAGTATCAATAATGCAGGGTACACTGTATACAGCTGACAGTAAAAATGGAAAACACACTGGCTGAGAGACTGAATGGAACGCTGAATTTTGAGCAAGCTCTCTTGTATGTTAGTGCCAGAGCATAAATTCTTTAGTTAAATGACGGAATTTATTTTGCCTGCTGAAATCTGCCCCAGTGTTTCAGAGGTTTGGGTGCATTTGAACAGAGCTGCAGAAAAAAGGACCCTGATTTCATTTGAGTACTGTAGGGGGACATTTTTAGTCAGGCATCTCTGAATCCTACTGGAAATTTTGAGCATCAAACGCTTCATTTTCTGTGTACTGGTGAATTGTAAATGCTTCAGTTTGTACCTTTTCTAAAGGGATCATGAAGGGAACAAAACATATAATGAAATAAACAAAAGAAGCAATAAAATCAGCAAAAGTTAGCTAAATGAAACAACAAAATGGGTAAAATGTTTCTCCAATTAGCAAAAAGGAGTACTATAAGCAACACAAATCAGGCAGCAAAATAAGAAAAAAATAACAAACAAGGCAATGAATGAACAACAATAAGACCACAAATTGACAATGAACCATTTTTACTTTTACTATTTTTACTTTTTTTTATTTAAATGTAAAAGATACACATATGAAAGTGAATACTTATTTTGTTCATTCTGATTCACTAACAAATTATGAACAAAATAATTTGAGCCTTTTAACAGGCATTGTGCCCATGTGGTTGACCTTTTTTGCTATCAAATTGCTCCTGTACATCCTCAGTAAAACCCATTTTTGGCTGATTCTCCGTTTTACCTCAGTTTATAAAGTACATATTGATTATTCGTCTTTGGACATCGTGAAAGAGGTGAAAATTAATATGCATAAATCTACTATTCAGACAATTACATTAAATGAGATTCAGATTTGAAATAAAAACAAATCATACTTGTTCTAGGCCCATCCATCCATCCATCTTCTACCGCTTATCCGTGGGGTCGGGTCGCGGGGGCAGCAGCTTGAGCAGGGAGTCCCAG
>JAQQAE010011417.1:0-13627 GCA_029823295.1 Pseudamia nigra | reverse complement strand
TAAGTAACAGTAGAAAAGTGACCCTCATGACATGGAATTTACTGCAGCATAATTTATTATGTTCAAACAGCCATTTGGATCATTTTTGTTTCATTTATTGCTTATTTTGTTGATTTTTGTTTAGTTTTTGGTTAATTTTTCTACATTATTCCTGCTTTTTTTAACCACTGTTGTTGCTTAGTTTGTTCACTTTTACTCTTTTTTTTGCTTATTCTGTGTTTTGTTCAGTTTTTGCTGCTTACTTTCATAAGCTACTTGATTATTTTGCTCATTTTTTGCCCATTTTGTTATTTTTTTTTCTCAAGTTGTTGCTTACATTCTTCATTTTTGTTACTTCACCTGATTAATTTCTTCATTTTAAATTATTTTGTAGATTCATATTCATGTGCTTCATATTGTAGCGGCTGTGGGGTGCCGCTAGGGGGAGCCACTCGGCATTGTGGGTTTATGTTGGGGATTGCTTTGGGTTTTTGTCAGTTGGTGCCAGACTGTTGGGGTGACTGGTTGTTGGAATAAAGTGCTTGTGTGTGAACCGCCGGTTTCCTCGCCGTTTTTACTCCACATGGCCGCCCAGCGCCACAATATTTTGTAATTGACTTGATTATTTTCTTCACTTTTGTTAATTTTCTGGATTATTTTGTGTTTTTATGATTAGTTTTTTCTTTTGCTTATTTTTTCTTTTGGTAATCCTTTTATAAAATATCGGCTCATTTTGTTGCTTATTTTATTTATTTTTGTTCATTTACTTGATGATTTTTGTTCATGTTTTTAATTTAATTTCTCATTTTAACTTTTCTCCTGCTCATTGACCAAGCTGGAGTAAAAACTATTCTGCAAAAGCTCCTCTGAGAAGTACATTTTCATTTCTTTACTGTAGGTAAAGGAGGAAATGTACTTGAGTACTACCCACCTCTGTTTATTGTCATGCATTTTGATGTGGATTGATGTTCTTTGTTCTGTGTTTTTTGTTTTTCATTCCATGTTAAACTAGCTCAGCTTGGTTTGAATGCCACAATAAGTGCACAGCTTAGTTTCACCTGCCAGTAACTGACAAAGGACTCTTTCGCAAAGCACTGAATATTTTTACCTCCAGAAAATTGCCTGTAAATGTTGAGATCTTGAAGGACAGATTACAGCTTTGTGTCTCCGGTCTCATCTTTCCAAATGCTTTCTTAAGGGCATCAGTTCATAAATATCTCATCACCAAAAAATATCAGTGTTTACAGGATTTATATTGATGCAGCAGTGACAGATTGATAACAAGCTACTTTTCTCTCAGTATTAAATGGAACTCAATTGTTGCAGAGAAAATACTGGCTTTAACGCTCATTGATGCTATTTCTTTTCAGATATTGCCTCCAAATAGATTGTTGGCCATTTTTGTTTATTCAAGTGATGAAACAAGATTTAATTTGCACTCAATCAGGCTGAGGGATGGCAGAGCGCCTGCATCATGCCAAACCCCAGTGACGCACATGAACACGGATCCCAGCAGAGCCACAGTCTAGTTGGAGCCCCATTATCACCCTTTTGTTTCCTCATGTCTGTCCTTTCTTTTCTCCACTGCCGCGCACAAGCAGACACATGGTAATTTCAGCTGTGATTGAGTCATGAATGATAATGGCTTGATTATTTGGCAAAAATTGGTCTCTTTAGATTCATTTCATGTTCGGCGATAATTGAGAAGCTTCGTCAGTCTAGATAACACCAAAGTGTTCGACAGTCTGTCTTTATGCATGCTTCAGTCTGTGCGTTTTCACAGTAGAAATCTTTGAGCAGGCAGAAAACTCATTTCATTTTTCATATGGTGGGAAAAATCTCCAGATAGTTCTCATTTAACCGATGCAGTACAACATCACATGGGTCCAAAGGCAAGTCAAACAGTCAACGCAAAACACTTTCAAGTTAGTATTGCAATGAAGAACGATGAAATCAGGGTCCGCTGCTCAACTCCTATGACTCTCTGCAGTGGCTTTAATGGCTCTTTTTGAAATGCACACTTTGTCACCGTTCAGACTATTTAAAGTGAAGCCTCGTGTGTCGTGTTCTAAATAAATAAGTGGTGTGAAAAAGTATTTGCACCCTCCCTGATTCCTTATTTTTTTTCATATTTGTCACTTAAATGTTTCAGATCATCACATTTTAATATTAGACAATGATAACCCGATAATATACAAAATTCCATTTTTAAATGATTATTTCATTTAATATGGCAAAAAGCTGTCCAAGCCTACCCTGTATGAAAAAAAATATTTGTCCTCTAAACCTAAAAGCTTGTTGTGCAACCCTTCGCAGCGACAACTGCAATCAAGCATTTGTGATGAATGGCAAGGAGTCTTTTACATTACTGTGGCCCAATCTTAGTTGGAAAATTGTCTTAATTCAGGGACACTGGAACGTCTTTGGGCATTAACGGCCATGACAGTCCAGTCCATGACTAGACCACTTTTTTGCTAAGTGTGTTTGAGCTTGAAGTCATGACATTCTCCTTCAGGATTTTCTGGTAGAGAGCAGAATTTATGTTTCCATCAATTACATAAGTCATCCAGGTCCTGAAGCAGCAAAGCAGCCCCAGACCATCACATCCCACTGCCATGATTGACTGTTGGCTTGATGTGCTTTTTATGAAATGCTGTGTTAGTTTTACACTAGATGTGACTGGATGCACACTTTACAAAAAGTTTCACTTTTAACTCTTCAGTCCACAGAATATTTTCCCTAAAAGACTTGGGGATCGTTAAGATGTTTTTTGGACAAATCCCAGACAAACCTTTGTGTACTTTTTGGCCAGCAGTGGTTTTCACTTCATTTTTGTCCAGTCTCTTTCTTATACCACTTTCAAACCAACAACCATTGTCAATTCATACCAAGCCAGTCATTCCTGGTCATAGCAATTCAGACAGGACCCGGGACGGACCTTGGTTGATGCATACTAATAAACATAAGGGCTAAAAATGGGCGGGCAGACAACACATCATGTTCAGGGGCAGACAACAACATGTTGTGTTCGGTGATGGCGTTTCTTTTTTTACCTGTCCGGTGGAGCTGGAGGAGAGCTGCACTGGGTTGAAGAGCACAGTGTGTTCGAATATCCTGTGACAGAGCTCGTAGTACAGCCAATCCATTCACCCAGCACAGCTCCTGTTTTTGTTGTGGTTGTGGATCTCCATGTACTGTTTCTTTTCAGTGCCTGCAGTTTGTTGGTAATCTGTTTTTGGGTCCGGCGGGTGCCTCTCTAGATCATCAGCTTCGTTATCTTGACATACATGATGTTGTCCCTCATCATCATGGCCAGTTGCCTCATTATTTCCTGCTCTCAATGTATGATGATGAGCTCCCGGATCTTGTAATCTCACCAGATTTCCATACTTTTTGGTCAAAGTTTGTTTACAAGCTACAGCTACATCACTGCAATGCTCGCTTATTCCTAACCACTACAATTCATTTGTCCTGCAGGTCCTGCATTACTCTGCCCCAGCTGTTAGCTGCTACCTTTCACACTACAATGAACCTAATTCCGACCCAGGTCCAACCCACTTCTTGACCTGGGTTGACAAGCATAGTTGGCCAATTTGGGTTAACTGCTTCATACACAAAATCAACCTGGGTCTGAGTCAGTTTGGAAGATTGGTTTGAAAGGGGTATTTATGTTGAATCATGACCACTGACCTTAACTGAGGTAAGTGAGGTCTGCCGTTCTTTACATGTTGTTCTGGTTCTCTTGTGACCTCCTGGATGAGTCATTCATGCATCCTTGGAGTCATTTTGGTCAGTTGCCCACTCCTGGGAAGGTATACCACTGTTCCAAGTTTTCTCTCTTTGTGGATAATGGCTCTCACCGTGGTTCACTGGAGTCCCAAACCCTTAAAAATGGATTTGTAACCCTTTACACACTGAAAGATGTGAATTACTTCCTTTCTTCCCTGTTATTGACTTTCTTTAGATTGTGGCATTATGTGCTTTTTGAGATCTTTTACCCAACTTTGCATTGTTCTATTTTTGTGATTTTTTTGATTCACCAGGTCTGGCAGTTATCAGGCCTGGGTGTGGGAAGTGAAACCGAACTGTTGGGCTTTCCAAAAAGTGTGGTTAATTCCAGCTGATTTATGATTTAACATCGGGGACAAATACTTTTCATATAGGTCCAGGTAGGTTTGGATAGCATTTACCTTAAATGAAATCATCATTTAAAAACAACATTTAAATAAGAAACAGTGAGGGGGCAAATGCTTTTTCACCATGCTGCACCTACTGACCTGGTCAGCATCCCCAATTTTGGAAATGCTGGAGTCCTGACAGGGAAAGAAATGAAACGTAAACAGGGAAGCACCAAAGTGAATTTTACAGCATATTGCTGCCCAACGTGCTTAACACACATCAAACAGCTACAACGGTCTGAATAATTGAACACAACTGGACCCCCTTAGAACAAAGCTAAAAAAAAGAAGGTATTTTACCTTGAAAAGGACCCTTCTGAAAATTTATACACTTTACACATAGAATATTGCATCTGCTTTTCCCAAATTTAAGGCCAGGATCCGACATAGGTTGTGGATCGTAGAGATTTGTATTCATATTCTTTTTTGTTCAGCTAATTGTTCCGATTCACTGATTTTGAAATGTAATCTTCATTTGTCTACTCTGTCTTATATTTATATTTAAAGAGTAAAATGCATGGAAAAGGTTACAGGTGGATTCATTTCCACTGAAAAATTGACAAAATTGATATTAGGGCAGTATATAATGTTTTTCATTACGCAAGCTACAAGTGTCACAAGATGGCAAATTTATCTTGTTGGTTATGAGCTGAAAACCTTTGAAGCCACTGAAATAGATCAACCTACTGTATGTCTAAAGTCTCCAGATTGCTTTGATCTAACACAAAATCACTTGTTCCTTATTGAAATCAAAGCCTACTGCTGCCTCTACCTCAGGCAGGATGCTGACATCAGATTTGAACATTTATGTAGAACGACAGGTTTGATATTTGGAGGTTATTCTGAGTGATGATCCCTGACATGATGCAGACCATCCTTGTGATTTACAGTATATTTGAACAATTACACCTATATGCAGAAGACTAAATGTAGACTGAATTTAGGAGGTGGTGGAGATGAGTAGAGTGTTGAGTACAGTCCATTCCAGGTTGGATAAATGGTTGGACAGACTGAAGTTATGAACAGTTGTGCAAAAATGGGCTCATTTTCAGCTCTGACTTACATGCTTGTCCTCCCACTACTTGGTCATGACCTCTTGGTGTGTTTTCGATTTATCTGTACCAGAAGTCAATGTAAGTTCCTAGATCTCAGAAATTGGTGGCAAGTACAAGGTGAGTCAGCCAAATGTATCATAAGCACAGCCATCTAAACAACCCCAACCACCTCCTACTAATGGTCTTCCTACTTAACAATGTCACATGACCCCTCGGTGTGTTTTCAATGCCTAGTGTACCCCTATGTTTCTGCACTAGACGTCAATGCAAATTCTTCTATGTCAGAAATTGAAAACAAAGGTCAGGTGAGGTTGTTAGTAGGAAAAGCCTTAGTAGAAGCTGGTCGGGGTTGTGTAGGTGGGAGTGGCAGTGATAAATTGGTCGACTTGCACACGGACCAGTGATTATGTCATGTTTTGTGTGTGTTTATGTGCATTTTCTTTGCTTCTTCTTTGCCCTAAATCGTTTTCCTGAACCCCAACCCTATTGTTTTTATGTCTAAAGCTAACAAATAAATGCTTAACCATGTCTGTTTGTTGAACTCACCCCATGTGTTGGAAAATGTTGCCTCCTGTGCTCTAGAGGTACCGTCTGCATCAAAATGTGACACCTTGATATACTGTGTTGAATGGTTTATTTCATGCATCCGTTGGTTCCTGGTTCCTGTTTTTTCTCGCTAGCATTACTTGTCACTGTTTCATGTGCATTGGGCAGCAAGCGTGCATGCAAGTGCAGGAAGAGTCAGTAAATATGTGGAGAGATGAAATAGATTGCAGCAATTCATGATGTGATTTTATTACTGTGGCTCCTGGAGTCTCCTTTGGGTCTTGAAATTAAAAAGTTGGAGACAGTAAAACAAAAAAGTACTAAATTTACTGATCGATCCGGACAAACATGCCCTAGTTTTGAAAAGGAGTATAATGGCCTCAGTTCCCTGCTGGAAAGGACTGACAGCAAGCAGTGAAAATATTCTAGATTTATCATCCGTTTAAATGGATTTTGACATTTTTCAGTCGGTAAAATATGTTTACTGTCACCTTATCCACATCTGTACATTGCTAAGCTGTCAATGTACAACCGACTTCAAAAGTGTGAACTAACCCTTTAAGCCGACACTGTCGCTGGTTTACATTAAAACTCCTCTGCTGAATTTGCTGAACCGTTTGTTATTTAAATATCAATAACTGTCTTGGGATTTGGTTTTGATTCTTTATTGCAGAGACGGAGGCTTTTTTTTTTCTACAATCATAACTTTCTTCCTGAATAGCAGAGAATCCATTAATGTGTTCTAAAAGCGCCTCTGGGACCAGCATGGGCTGCTGGGAGGAGAAACAGTCCATTGATGCTGCTTTGGAGAGAGGACCTTCATCATAATTCAACTCTACTGTTAATGAACAAAGACACCATAAATATCAAGGCTGATACTGTTGGAAGTAGAGGAAGGAATTTATTAATCAGGAGGAACATAACAGAGAACAGATATAAGGAGTCAGAGCCCTTCTTCACTTCTAGTTTTCTGCTTTTTCCTCAAGAAACGGATAAAAGCTCTTTATTTGCACCTGCTCTTTTTAATGAGGGCTGTGTGTATTGTTATAAGCAAATGAGTGAGAGGTTAATGGAAGGACCAGAAGAACAACTGCAGTAGGTTTACTGCTTTAAAACAGCCCTAATGAGCTCTCTGTGCTTCTCAGAGATGTTGTGAATTGATTTATCACAGACACGATGACATAAAGGTCACATAGGTGATGGACTTCATTCCTTTAGGGTTTTGACATGAACCTTTGACCCACCCACCCCACATCATGAGTCTTTTCTTATCAGGTTGTCACACAGGCCACGTGCAGCACAATACATCCGGATGGCTCCTCGGGGAAAATACAGTTTCACATCAATATAAACAACACATCCATTTGGCACCTTTCCCTCACTCTCGCTCTCCGGCTCCCTGAAAAACGAGCCAGCTCACATGAAGCATCCAGTTGATCATTTCAAAGCTGGCATCCACAAGAAACCTTGAGAGAGTATGTTTCCTGTCAAATGAAAAGAAATGCCTCCACTTAGCCAAAAGCGGTGTTAGAATGTAACTACTTTTACTTCAGGATAGATTTGACGTACGAAAAAGTATTCCCGATTCCTTATTTTTGCATACTTGTCACACTTAAATGTTTTAGAGCATCAAACAAATTTTAATATTAGAAGTGGCAAAAACTATGCAGACCTACCTTTATTATGGCATGACATTAAACAGGCTGTTCATGCTAAAAAAACCTCCACCAACATGGCTGAATTAAGGCAGTTCACAAAATAGAACGTGCCAAAATTCCTCCACAATGATGTAAAAGATTCATTGCCAGTTATCACAAACATTTGATTTCAGAGCCAGTTATTAAGTTTGGGGGAAAATTCTTTTTCACACAGAGCCATGTAGGTTTGTCTAGCTTTTTTTTTTTTTTACCTTAACAAATTAAATCATCGTGATCTGAAACATTGAAGTGTGACAAATGCACAAAAAAGGATTCTGTAAGGGGAAAATACTCTTTCACAGCACTGTATATTTATGTATTTCCAATTTATTCAGCTTCACATTTCTACTCTGTTCCTTTTTAGAGGCAAAATATAGTTTTACTCCACGACATTTGTCAGACAGCTTTACAGTTATGGGCTTTCCTATCTTTCTGCCAACATATCTTCAAATGTGTTGACCGTAAATGTTTGTGATGTGGCCTTTACCATACTTGTACTGTGCGTGTCGTCTGAGGTAGAAATAGGCTGATCCACTCTCACTTACCCGTCGAATGAGGAATGTGTTATTCAGTCTGAAGCAGGAAAAAATGAGGTATGCAATGGAACGTAAAGAAGCAAAATTTATGAAGGTGTGGAAACCTTTTTGAGCATTCTTTGATGAGCCTTTTGTGCTGATAATGAAGTAAATGCGATGATGAGACTGTGCTTTGGATGTGTGATAGGAGGTGGTCCATGACATTCCAAAATGCTAAAATGATTCTGTACAATGGAATATAAAATGCAATAACCTTTTCTTTAGCCTTTCTCTGTGCTATTGTATTTATTTAGCTTTTTGCCTTTTGGTTTTATATCATGACTACGTTTTATTTATTAGCTGTTAAAAATGAATGAACTTGACCGCTGTCTTTAGACACGTATACGACAGTGGCTCTGATGAGTCACAGCAGGGTGGGCTCAGAAATGTTTGAACTGAGGGATGATGTGTGAAAGTCCTTATTAAGCTAAATAAAGTCAGAGTGGTTTCGATAGTTTGACGCTTTCCATCGTCTACAGTGGGGGGTTGAAACTCATGCCATAGAGGGCCGAGACCCTGAAGGTTTTCTTTCCAACCAGTCACTAAAGCAGGTGATTTCACTGAGCAGCTGGTTAGAGACTGGTTGGAAAAAAAACCTGCAGACCAGTAGAGGAATGTCATCGTTTGCAGTGTCACTCTTTAAATCCTTCGCCAAGCATAAGAAAATGGGCTTGGTTTGAACCTTCAAGTGTGTAACTACCCTTAAAAACTCTTTGATTTTCTAGAAAATTTAGTCCACCAAACTGACAGGCCTGTCTTTTAATCTCATAAAAGTTGACTTTTAATTTAGTTCTCAAAGTTAATGATAATGTTATACAAGAACAAACACGCGCTGAACTACAGTATCTACTTACAAACAGCTTTGTCGTTGTGTTCTTCCTTCCCCTTGTCTGGTGTGATTACCTTTAGCTCTTTCAGCCCTTTTCTCTTGTCCTGTTCTGTTTCTCTCTCCGTCTCCCCTTCAGTGGATTCCACTCATCTTGCCATTCCACTCATCTGTTAATCATTCACTAATCAATTACTGTTGATATGTACCGCTCACCTTCCCCTTGTTCCCTGTCAGTTTGTTGCATGCCACATGTCAGTCTCCATAACTCATAGCCTGTTGGATCTACTTGCATATACTGGTTTTGCTCTGTGTGTGTGTGTCCTCATGTGTCTTTGTGTAGTTCGGACTGATGCTTTTTTGACACGTCTAGTTGGATATCATAGTGGTAATGCTAAATATTTGTACTATTGGAAATCTGTGTAAATGACACAATGAATCTGTGACAGAGCTATTGAACAGAATCTCAGTGAGGGCACATTTTCCCCAAAATTTGTTGATTGAAATCTTTTTAACAGAACAAAATAACTGCACAAAAAGTGCAATGACATAACAAAAATCACACAAAACTGACACAAGATGAGACAAGACACATAAAATAGAGTACATTATAGTTTAAAGCAGAGAAGAATATGGAGAAAAGTGTCATATTCGGGTGCTTTTTACAATAAGATGATGAAGATTTTTTTTTCCTATTTATTTATCAATTATTCACTGTTGTCTTCTTTTAATTGTATTATATATGACACTTCATAACAAATGTAGTGGAATGGCAGGTCATTTTTTTCTCCTCTTTCTCTTATATTCCTTTTTATTATATCTAACATTTCATAACAATTGTATTTTAAATCTTATATTCTTATTGTATTAGTGTTATTATAACTATTAGCATTAATTTAATCATGTTCCTTCTATGATATTTGATACTCAGATGTACAGCTGTATTTTGAATTTTTTTGTAGCTTGTTTCTGAAACTTGTGTATTTTTGTGTGGACTATGTTTTTGTGTATGTGTGTGGACCCTCGGCAGTATAGTGGACACCTTCAGATGTGCTGAAGGGGATCCTAATAAACAAATCAACAAATGTTATTAGATAAGCTGATTGGTCATTCAGGGACATGTGGGAAGTCCAGCAAACAAAGGGAGCCACATTTTAATAATATAAACACCCGTTTGTCATCAGACCTCCTTTAACCAAAGAGTTCATGCTGACCGGGGCCATTTTACCGCACAGTGACTTCTCATAGTTGCAGTAAAGCCTTTTGACAGTATGACATTATTTAAAGTAATGTTAATATTTAAGTTGAATCCTCGTTCTATCACTGACACAGATGTAGTTGCTGCTCACGTCCACACAGAGGCAGCAGAGTGTCAGTGGGAGAAAGTGCCAGTGGGGCGACCCCTCTCTGTAAGTAGTTGACCCAAGTGGCGGTGGAGGGCCGGGGGCCAGGTGAGGTCCCCATGTTCCCCTGGCTCGCTGCCTTAGTGCCGAGGCTGGACAGACTGAAGACGCAGCGCTGGGACAGAGCAGAACCTGCGGACTCCATCTGTCGCTTCCTCCACAGCAGAGAAGAGGGACACCGGGAGAGCCAGAGACAGGTGGGCCCACCCCCCACCAGCTGGCTGTGCCATCAGCATCTGCCCACAGCCAAGGCAACTTTCCTTTCTCCTCGTCGGCTCACACCGACTCCCAGTTCTCTCCTCTCAGCCTTTTTCAAACCTCTAGCTTCTGCTGTATTTTAGGTGCTTCAGACAGCAGCTTTCACAGACCAGAGTGAAGGACAATGACACAAAAACTACATTTAGTCAAGTACAGCTCTGACGTAGTTGCACTTTACTTTAATCATTATTTCCATTTTAGGCTACTTTGTTCCTCCATTTCACCACAAAGCCTGGTGCGTGCTGTAGGGTAGGTAGGAAAGGAGCTAAGTGCAAGTTCTTTTACCATTTATCACAAGTCAGTGAAAAACAGTAGACCTCATTATCAATATCATTATTGTTTATGTGACACATTCAATGAACAAAATTATAAAGAGAATATTTTAAAAGATGTACTGATTACAAAGTAAAGTCTTAAACTGATCTGGGCTTGTGCTATGCTTACCGGTCTCCCTCATAAAATGTTGTGCATTTATTTTTCTGCAGATGAGTCTGATCAGGGTTATTCTGGGCTGGGACTACCTAAAGGAGACTGGGCCATTGTTCTCTCTTTTACCTGGGGCTCCAGCAGCAACATCTACCATCTCTCCAGTCTGTTATAGGTAGATATTTATATTTTTTCATAGTATAATGGCTGTGGCAATGCTGTCTTTTTTTGTTTTATTATCTGCTGAAAAAGGCAGTTATTGGTTTCATAATCTCGTGTCCAGATACACAAGTTATATGTCCTCGTCCGCATACTGTATCTTGAAACTCAACAGCTTGAAAATGCATAAACCAATTTACTTGAAACTTGGCTTTTTTATAGATAACTTAGAGATCTACATCCTGTCAACTTTTGGGATAGGTGGTACTATTGGTTTTTAATAGGTGTTGCTACTGCTTGTTTTAGGAAAGGATGCAATACCTTGAATTTGTCTGAATTGAGTCACTTGATACCTGCCATAGTTATAGACCACAATCCAATCTCAAATCCCCCAACCTTCAGGATAGATGGCACTACTAATTCTAGAATAGCAGGTGCTACTACCTACTTGGAATAAAAAAAATTGCCACTGCTTAAAAGTGTCAGACCCAACTTACATGAAACTTGTTTATTGTCCACTTAAGATCTTCATCCTGTCAACCCTAATTGCTTTTCATTTTCACTCTTTAACTGTTGTTATTTTTCTTAGGTAAAATAGAACATTACGTAACATGATAGTAAATGTTTTTGTCCTTGATAAATGACTTGTATAAACCCCAAAAAGCCCACTATCCCTTCCATCCAAAACAGGGGTTTTCAGCCAATTCTGATCCAGGGACCACCATTTTGACTAAGAAGCAACCTGGGGACCACTGCTGTTCAGTGAGGACAGGTGTTGAGATTACCTCTATCTGAAGGGATACTTTATAATTTGTTTGCATTCTTTCTCATGAGTGTTTACTGTCCTTTGAAACTATATGTATCTTGCATAGACTCAATAGACTTGGCCCTCAAGTAACTGTGCTGTCTCTCCATATGCCACAACAATTCTGAGACTGTGTGGCTTCATTTGAAAGAAGAGAAAAGCATATGAAACACAGTGGTTCCTCGCTACCTCCTTTCTTAAGTGAATATAAATCCATAACTAATGTAGTCCTCACTGTCCTTCTTGGTCTTTCCCTCTTATGTTTCCCTGTTACCTGTGAAGTCAAAGCTTTGTCCAAACAGCATGCAGCAGAATCTTGTTTGACCTCCACCTCTGTCGCTAGCGTTCTCCTAACTACAAACCAATCCATGATGGTGCTGGATAGGCATTGAAACTACAAGGCCAGGGACCACATGCAATGCCTTCACAAACCACCAAGGGGCCACAGACCAGTGGTTGAAAACCCCTGCTCTGAAACATGTCTCAAGAATGAATCATCTGCTTGTTAATGTCAGACTGAAGATGTTTACATTCTTTAATATTGATATGTGGTTTGAAATTCAATGTAAACATGCCAGAATGAACCCATAGCATATGCACTGTGAATCAGTACATAATCAGTGCAGTGGAATAGTTAAATTTTACATATGGCTCTGGATGTTAACTACTGCACCAGATAATGATATTGTAATACATACATGTCTGATGGATACAGGCAGGTTCAATGCAGTGGCCGCCATAAGATGTAACTTCTGTCTCTATTTGAGTTTTGTATTTACTGGTTTCTACTTGAATGAGGAACGGCGTGTTCTGTGTCTACACTTTTCGCATGATCGATATTGTGATACTGCTGTGGATGCAGCCCCTCCTCTTCCTCTGCCTAATTCTCCTACATCTCTAGTGGACCAGACTAATTTAGTTGAAAATTGATACAAGGATGGGGATAAAATGTTAAGCAAGACAATCCAGAAAGTCTGATTAGACTGGATGTAGCCAATTAGTCCTACTGGCTCCCATCTGAAACCAAGTGAGCAGCAACCACAGGCACTTCAGCCTGTAATATCATTATACCCGCACTGTTACATTTAATCACATTCATGTCATTTTTAACGTTCTTTTAAAGTGCAGACAAACAATAAAACCAAAAGTACAAAACACAGATTGTTCTCTATAATTTCACTGACTGACATACAGTAATAACACTGACATGTTTGCAAGGTGTTGTCAGACGCCTCACATTAGATACAGACATAACATTAAAATGCTAATGCAGCCACCAGTTTATGACCTCATATCACATATAAACCTGTCAGAAAAGCACATTGAATTCTTACTCCTTCAGAGGTCTTCAGACAAACAGTATTGATTTTCATGAGGTTTAAAGTTCAGAACAGCAGATCAGAACTGTACTTGCTTGAAAAGACCCAGGAATGAAAGGTAACTGATGAATTTTCTTTCATATCCTGTCGATACTCTTTTTTGTTTCTACCTTCATATCAGAGTGATTCATGAGTGCATTTAACTACATGTTAGATTTAGCATCTCATACAGTAATATACTACCTGAACTGTTGATCGAGAAGCTAAACCAAACCCAATGTTCTATAGACTCTTCTGTAGTGTCATATAATTTGTTTTTGTAGCTCTAATCTAATCTAATCTAATCTAATCTAATCTAATCTAATCTAATCTAATCTAATCTAATCTAATCTAATCTAATC
>JAQQAE010011416.1:0-13628 GCA_029823295.1 Pseudamia nigra | reverse complement strand
GGTACGGTTCTTTAGTCTGGACCAAATCAAACTGGTCCGCTTTCACACCAGCCCAAACGAACTGAACTTGCAGGTGTTCCGGACTCTGGTCCGCTTGAAGTGGACCAAATGCCGTTGGTGTGAAAGCACCCTTAGTCAGGAAAATACGGTAATATGTTCACAACAGAGCAAAAAGTTACAGATGGACCACCACGTTGCTTATTAGAGGGTCTCAATAAAACATTTGAGACCACGATGACTCATGACAAAAATGTATTTGCTTAGTATTTTCAAATAGAAGTTCAATGTATCTCTACGGGGAAAAGGCTTCTTGGAGCTGGATGTTCCCCAGCAGGATTACAACTTAATGTCACTTTTGCAATGGCTTCACTGAACAGCCCCGGTCATTGCCTGCTGGTCCTTTCATAGTTTGGATGTCGTCAGTATTTATTTACAATGCTGAAAATTATTTTTAAAAAATAAAGACAAATCACTAAAGGAGAGGATATGTCTACATTTTGACTGGTATGTACAACCCATTTTGAGTCATGACCTTTTTGTTTCAGAAATACTGATGTGTATCAATACTAATCTTTTTGGTTACTGTCCTTTAACCAAATCCCCTCTTGTTCAGGAGGAAACACTATACAATGGTTTCAATAGATGCATAAAGACCCACATAAAGCTTTGAATGTTCATATAATTTCAGTCTAAATTACTGTCCATCATGTAAACGGTCACAATGAGCCAGTGTCAGTCCCCTGGGGACATGGAGTAGAGCGAGATGCTCCACTGGCTGCACCTGCTGCTGAGGTCCTGTCCTGTAAATACTATTAGCATTTTGGAGAGGGGAGGGGGAGGGGTGGAGTGGGGCATAATGACTTGGCAGCACACCCCTCTCTTTGCAGTAAACGCCAGGTCTTGTGAGGCTGTTTGACCATGCAGCAGCTGTACGTTTGCCACTCAGGGAAAGCGATCAAAAAAAGGCAAGTATTCATGTGGTGCTTTAAAGACATAAAACCAATGTGGACGGCAGGGATTTGCAGAACAGGATACACAAAAGAACATCAGCAAACAGCAAATATGACCTGAGAAAATGCTGTTAATGCTGTCACAGAATTGGTTTAAATGGAAGTGGTAAACATTTGAAGTGATAGAAATGACTTGATGTTTTAAGAATAGTGAGGAAATTTTGAGAAATATTCCCTCAAATTAGAACAGTGTCTGACAATATGAAAAATGTAATTAAAATTAATGGAACATTTTGAAAGTGTACTTGTGCAGAACCATACACCCAGACACCACACACTGCAGTGGTTATATGAGGTATCAGAGTGCGCTTTACTACGTGTGTTTGAGAAAAATTCATTTTGAAGATTTTATTAATTATTTGTATACTTAAGGATAAAGGGGTGATATATATACTGTATAGGTGTTGATACATTGTGTCTCTCCTCCCGCTCTAAACCTCTCTTCTCATGCTCCTTATGAACCTAATCATGTTTAAAATCTCTTGTTCAAATCACATTATTTTTTAAATGATTTTTAGCCCTTAATTGTCCCTTTGTGAATTGTTTCCATTCGTGTTGCATACCAAAATTGGATGAATGGCTGTGAAATATAAGTCAAAGTAAAACAACAAATGCATCCTTTTTTCAGTTGGTGTTTTCTAATTTTTTAGGATTTGTGGCTGTAAAGGGGAAAAAAATGATACAACTGTATTTTCAGTGAAGTTGGGTATATTTTCCTATCTACAACATAATCTAAAATCGATTTCTTAATTCTCCCAACCACATCAATTGCATTTTATAAAGATGAACAATTTTAGAATTTAATACCTACAACACAATTTTAATAAATTGACAAAATAAAAACAGGCCCAAAAACTTAATAGAATCTACAAGTAACAGTATGTACATTTGCATTTTCAACAGTTTGACTGCACATTTTGATAGCTTGCATCAGAAACTTTTTTATGTAAAAACAAAATGAAAAAAAGATCCAAAATTTTTGCAAGTTTTGTTTTTAGCGCCACCTGCCGACAAGATTATGCAGGTGAATTAATTTGTTTTAAAGCCATTCGCATAAATGTATATAATATGCAGCTTCAGCAAGGAAGCCCAATCTTCTCTCTCCGCGGCTACATAATCCAGCTGTTCTGGGGCGTCCCCGAGGCGTTCCCAGGCCAGCCAAGAAACATAGTCCCTCCAGTGTGTCCTAAGTGTTCCCCGGGGCCTCCTCCCAGCGGGATGTGCCCAGAACACCTCACCAGGGAGGCGTCCAGGAGGCATCTGGACCAGATGTTCGACTCACCTCATCTGGCTCCTCTCAACATTATTTCAACAGTAGATTTTTTTAAAAACATGCCTTGGTTTAAAGCACACAAATAAGTTTAAAAAGCCAATCCAACAAAAGATGCTAAGCTGTGGCTCAATTGGTAGCGCGGGTTGTCCAGGAGCCAAAGGGTTAGTGGTTCAAATCCCGGCTTGTCATGTCCACAAGACACTGAACCCTTGAGCAAGACACTGAACCCCACATTGCTCCTAGTGAGTGTCACTAGTGTATGAATGTGTGTGTGTGTGGATGAATGGACAGCAGTGTAAAGCGCTTTGAGTGCCGTAGGGTAGAAAGGTGCTATATTAGTGCCACCACAACTCACATTTAGTGCAGCACAGCAAACTAAACAATCCTCAAGAAAATATAATGTGTAATATAAGTGAAGGGACCTAACTCCAGGGGTGTGTTCGATTAATAATGACCTGTGCACAAGTAGTCACCTGTGTATAGTCAAGATGCATACAAAATGCAAGTTTACTGCGAACAGCTTGTTAGGATGTGCCGTACATGGATAGAGAGCTAATTTTGCACTAGACCTACCATGTTTAGTTTTATTCATTTTGTACAGGCTGCACTTTTTTATTTTCCGAGGGCCTGAACCCGGTACAGTGGAACCGTATACTACCCATGATGACAACATACAACATACTTGTCAGTGGCGGACGTTCTGGCATTAATGCTTTTGATTATCGTATTCCTTACACTATAGATCTATTTGATGTAATACACTACTTAAAACTTTTCCAGTGGGATCAGTAAACAGCAATAAATCACACATTGGGGATGTACTGTCCACTACCCTTGACTGGAGCACCTCCCCTGCTGACAAGCGAGGTAGTCGCACGAGAGTAGCGCACACTCCTCAAGTGGTTTCTCAACCCATTCGTTATTTACCTACACAAGCGTAAAAATGCAATAATCGAATGCACACCAGCTGTCTACTCTCCTTCATTAGGGCACTCTGCTCAGGAAGAGAAAACTAAAAACAAGTCATGGCTACAAAACAGTAATCACAAAACAAAGTACAATATAGAATATGATGCAACCCAGCTGGCATTAAACTTAAAAAAAAACCAAAACAACTAAGGCCACGTGGATAATTGAAAAGATGATGATGCAAAATAACCCAAGCCCCCAATACAACAAACGTATGGCCTGGAATGTCTGATTATTCTTTGGTTTTCTTCTTCTTTTGGTTTCCAATCAGTCACAATTTAGTTCCATATAGTTCCAACCCCCGCTCCTTGAATCACCCCCTTATCATGGTGCAGGGGTTTCCGTGCCTGACTCATCTTAGGTTAGGCTATCTTCATTTAAATGTGTCAAAAACAAAAGAAATGATTAACTTGAGACAAAATAAAACTAAGCCAATGCCTAGCAACATACACAATGAGGAAGTGGGAATTGTGGAGCAATACAAAAACTAGGGAACAGCTTAAAATTTGACAAAAACACTGAAACTGCTGTCAAAAAGGCTCAACGGAGTATTTACGTTCCGTGGAGGCTGAAGTCCTTTTGTGTCAGTGACAGAACTTTAACAGTCTTTCATTCTTCTTTCATTGAAATTCATTTATCCTTTTCTTTTATCTGTTGGCTGAACAATCTCTCTGTCAAGGACAAAAACAACTTAAACACCACAACCAACCTGTGCTATAAAATCACTGGCACCAAACAGAGGGACCTGGTCTCACTGTGACAGAATCAGGTCAGGAAGGACCAGAGCATCATCAGCCAAAAAACAAGACTGGTTTTCTTCATGCTTTACTTTGATGCCTTCAGGTCAGCCTTATCTTATGCCCCTGACAAAAACAAAATGGTACTCGAAGTTGTGTATTCCATCTACAATCAGAGTTTTGAACAATGAAGTTAAATGTACTGTAGCTCTTTTATTGCTTTTATTGTCTTTCATTATTTATTTTGTTTATTTACAGTGTTTTGCTGTACATTTGCACCTAATTCTGCACCGTTCTAAACTTGTACTTTATCTTGCTTTTTGCATGTCAGAACACTGCAGGTTGCATATTGCAAGCACTATATCAATGTCTGTGTTTGTTTTAGGATCTAAATGGACTGGGTGGCTGCAAACAAATTGCCCTTCAAGGGATCAATGACATTCTTCTGCATCTGAATCTGTATTTATCTGTCTGATCTGCAGACGTGTCAAGGACCATCAATGTGAATTTTACAGACATTTGTGGTGTCATGTTTCCGTGAAGTCTGTGGTTCCTTCTACAGGACCATGCCAGGCCTCATTCTGATGAGTTCCAACAGTGTTGCTTCATAGTCACAGACTGTGTGTGTGTGTGTGTGTGTGTGCAGTAGTTATGCAATAATGCTTAAAAATACAAGATTTCACAACAAAACATAAAAAATGTTATTTATTTATGTCAGTTAATAAAGGTTCAAGCACATTAACTAACTTTAGGATTTTATATGTTTTATGCTTTTGTATGAGCCACTTCTTTTGTAATATTATGACACAGCATTAATGCTTCATTATGAAATTCAGTAAAGGCAGTCCTTGTTCCTAATCCCATCTTCCACAAAATAATCTATTATACCATTGTTGTAGTGATTCTCATGGTTCCTCAGAAGTCCAGCGTAGACAGATGACAGTGGTGTGGTCTCCATCTAAAAATCCTTCACTTTATTTCATTTCACTCATATGTAAACTGCCATGATAAATGCAGTTTCCTCTTGAAAACATGTTCTGCTGATGAACACATGATGATGACTGATGGCTGACTGCACCTCTGACATGTGTGGTACTTGGTCGCCCCCTATAGGACTCACATCAAACTGACTCCTTGTGTTTTCCTCATCCTTCATTCTCCTGTGTATGCTTCACAATAGTTATAAGGACTCACATGGAGCCTGTAGGTGAATGTGTTGCTCCTGTAGCTGGAGCAGCACAATGCAGGCTCTAATGTTGGTGAATGTTAAGTGCTTGTGATCTGATCATTTCCTTAACACGTAATTTAATGGGATTCAAACACAAATCATCTTCACTGATAGAAGGCAGTTTGAAGCCACAACACAAACCCCTATCCTACACTTGCATCTACAAAAATATTCTGTTTTTGCCCTTACTAATATGAAGAAAAAATTCAAATCTGTTCATATGAAAATGACAGTGACAATGAATTTTCCTTTAATATTGCTGTTTCCATGCAGTGGTTTATACCGCTACATGTTCATTTGTTCATTTTCTTCATTTAATCTTTGTAAAACTGGAACATTATTAGCATACTGATGTTTTAGTTAATTCAGGAAAAGACCTACTTCGCAATATCCAGCCAGAGTATGACACCTGTCACATTCAGAATAATGGAAAACTAGAGTGTGTGTGTGTGTGTGGGTGTGTGTGTGTGCGTGTGCGTGTGCGTGTGTGTGTGTGTGTGTGTAAATGTTCCCAGAGGGACTGCAGAAGGAAAGTAGCCTAGGTGAGCTCTGTTAGAATGTATTCAAAGTATTGTGTTATAAATATTGTTTAGGATTGTTCATGGCCCTATATAAATACATCTAAAAGGAGAAAGAACCTCTGCCAAGCAGCTCATTTTCTCCATAATGTGATTCACACTCAACAATAAGGCCTGCATTTATTTTATCTCCATTATTGGATTCTTTGACCGTAAAAACATAGCCATAGAATTTGGAATTACATTCATATCATTATGAGTTCAATAGTTATTTACAAAAATGCACACTTCCATTGTGGTCACAACCAAAATTTAATCATATGTTCCTTGTCGCATTTCACACCTTTCCTGAAAATGTCATCAAAATCCATTCATAAGTGTTTGAATAATCTTGTGAAGTACCTAACCAACAAACACAGGCAAAAACCTCTGTGATGGAGGTAAAAATCAACTCTGCGTAATCAACACCTCACTCTCTAATGTTTGAACAACAGACTCTGTTTCATCATTTGTGGAGTTTATGTGCTAAATTCATTCATACAACCATTTTTAAACATCTGCCTATTTCAAGCGCTTAAATCACCACCCACTTTAAAATATCACTCATAAATGACTGCAAAGCAAAAATAAAGCCTTATCAAATCAAATCAAATTTTATTTATGTAGCACTTTTCATACATCAAAGTAGCGCAACGTGCAGTACATATTTAAAACATACATATAAAAAACACATTAAAAACATTAGGAACACACACACATGCATATCTTTCCATTCGCCCACCCCCCCCCACACACACACCCACACAGACCCAGTGCATGAACACACTCCTCACATACAGTACAGTCTCTGCCAGTAATGGAGTAAAGTATTACATATGGTTTGTGGCTTGGCACTGAGGGACCAGGTGAAGAAACACCACCACCAGACCACAGGAGGCACTGCCACAGAGTCCATCAATTACATTAAAATATATGTTTAACTATGAAATTTTATAAGAAATAATGAATGTCAAGTATAAAAGGAGATACAGTATGGCTGTTTCAGACACGTTAAAGTACTGAATCCAGCCTGTTCTCATTCCCGGTACAGTACACTAGGTACACTGATCAACAGGCCAATGGAGAATTGTTAAATGTACAGGTATGGAGTTTGTATACGTATTCTACATAATAATTTGATCTTTCTCTTTCAGACATCTTTTAGCCGTGTACATTTCATTTGTTGTTGAAGGATGTTCAGTCTTGTTAAATTTATTGCACGAGTTAGTGGGATTGCTGAGTCATGCATCAATCCCACTATTGTTGTCTTCAGTCTTTAATATTCTTCTTCTTCCACTTCCGAATTTTTTTTCGTTATGTAACTATTCCTACATCTCTGAATTCTAACTTTTATAATTTTTTAAATATTAAGCATTTTTGACCATTTCTTCTCCATAGGAAATGAATGGAGAACTGTAACGGAAGGTGTGATTACCATGGCAACAGCAGTGCTTTGATCCTTTGACTCCACATATGAAGTTTGAATGGTGGAGTCAAAGGATCAAAGCACAAAGTTTGAACAGTTATATGTTTGTCACATAAAATAACATGTTATTTTAATTTAACAAATTGAATTAATCATATTGACATTGGGGAAAAAAAAGTTTTTTGTTTGTTTTTTTTCTTCATCCGGTTTATTTCTGTGCGTAAATTCTGCACAAAGTGTAACGTCTACTATAGTGAATCCTTTTTGTAAGAAAATCAAACTCATCCCATTTGGAGAGTTCGAGTCCCCCGGCTTCTAAAATGTTTTTAAGACATCTTTAATCCCTGGCACTATAAATATTTTAAACTCAACAATCTGATTGTTGACATTTTTAAGTCACAAATATCAACATGGTCTGCATTTAATGAATATCATTCATAGAGTGCTTGTGTTATTGACTGCTGCTTGTTTTTGTTGTAAGCGAATGTTTTGGTGAGCCAAAGGAAAATTTAAACCTCAGTGAACAATAAAGACTTCTGGATTAACAGTTCTATCCTATTCTATTTTGATAGAAGATACATACCGAGCTTACAATAGGCTGAAAAGAAGTCTTACAAAAGACATTTAATTCAACACAATCATGTGAGTGAGCTAAAAGTAAAGAAGTCATGCAGAAAACTTCTGATTAATTACAAGAATCATATAGAGGATGTGAATTCCAGAAAAAGGATTTGTGACTGATCTCAAAGCAAAAGGAATAATTATAGACTGAAACATATTTGTACATTTTTGAAATAAAATACCACAAAAGTCTGTTGTGTTTTGTATTAAAAATCAGTTCTTTTCTCACAAAAGGTACGTGGGGGGTTGAATAATTTTGGGCTAAACTGAATATTTTGGACCAGTTACGATGGTTCCTGTGATCACAGTAAAAGTGGAAAGATTGTATTTAAGTCACTTTTACTACTTGTATCAGCACTTGAATGGGTTTTTTCTGAAGTAGACGCAATGAAGTCTATGACAAAGAAAACTGAATGGTTTTTAATTTCTAGAGAAAAATGACAAAAAAAATGGGCCATGGGTCTTCTGTATTTATTCATTTATCACTAGTTGATACATGTTTAGGTTTTCCACTGGACATTTTTAAAGAATAGTGGTGTTCTTCTGTATAGTTCTTGCCTTTAAAAGACCACCAGATGGCGCTGCTGTAATTTGGAAAACCCTCTGATCTTGGCTCTGAATCAGCAAATATCACTGGCCTGTTGTGTGACATGTGTGACCAACTGGGTCACAGTTAATGATATGAAAACAGACACTTAGTGAACTGAATATTGTATGGCTTTGAAGCAGTCAGTCATGTGTCGGTGCAAAATTGGAGCTTGTCATTAAAATAAGTCAAAAGCATCCAGCTGACCTCCTGATGGGAGCTGACGGATCAAAGCCTCCGCATGCTGCTCAGTAACGACCGCTTCTTCATTAAGCACAAAGAATTATATCACACACTTTAAAGGAGCCAAGGAATCAGAGGTGTAGATTTCAAGGGAATGGAGGAATTCATTCCCCTCAATATGAAGAACATTTACCTTTGCAGTAAAACCATTGGAATGAATGGTTTACTGTTATTTTTACCAGTAGGTTGTATTTTAGATTTTTTTTTTCTTTTAGAGCTTGGTGTCTCTGTACAAACACTGAGGCATTCTTGTTCTTTTTGTTTCATTTCTTCAATTTTGAGTTCATTTTGAGTTCAATTATTAATTATTTTGTTCATTTTATATTTTGTTTCTTCTTTTGCATTTAATTGTTCATTTTTGTTCATTTTCTTGACTATTTTCTTGATTATTTTGTTCATTTTATTAATTATTTTGCATTGTTTCAGCTCATTTTTGTTAATTTTTTAACTATTTGTTCATTGTATTTATCATTTTGTTAATTGTCATTCATTTTCTTAATTTTTTTATTGTTTTGCATTTAATTAGTTGTTTTGTTCATTTTTCTTCATTTTTTTGCTTTTATTCAGTATTTTGTAAATATTTCTTGCTCATTTTTGTTTATTTTCTTGACTATTTTTTCCTTTTGCAAAATGTTTGGTTTATTTGATTGATTATTGCGTATACATTTGTTCATATAGGGGATTTCAGGACTTTACAGCATTTCACTTTGTTGCATATTCAGTCACTTTTTACCTATTTTTGCTCATCTTGTTTACTATTTTGCTGATTACTTTAATTCTCTGTGCATTTCCTTCAGTTTTGTTCTTTGGACTATTTTCATTTGGCTTACTGTGTTCTTTTTTTAAATTCTGAGTTTGATAATTGTTCCTTTGTTGTGACGATTTCATTTATCAACTTGCTCGTTTGTGCTCATTTTCTTCACCCTTCATTTCATTTTCGTCGACAGCTCGGTGGTAAAATCACAAAAGTCACAGTGTCAGATTTCACTGACATTTGACATTTGCGTTTTTCATCATCTGTTTGTTTCGGAGGATATTGAACGCTCCTTCTGCTCGGTAATCTAATCACACCGTGCTCCAAAACGCCCTAATTGCGGCGAATGTTTATGCGCTTATGGCTGATCTTAATGGATGAGGAAATTGAATCAAATCGAATCCAGGTATGACTCAGCAATTCCTCCAGTTTAACGCATAACACAGTGGTGTGGTCTGCATCAACACCCCATTTGCACTTTTCTGCACAAAAGAACTGCAGCGTAGAAGGCCCAGATGAGGAGCCAACGCTCCAGCTAGATGTTCATTCAGGGAGAGGAATAGTAGTAAAATGTGTCTGTCACCCCAGTCAACCCTGCATGACATAAATAATCACATTTTTTGCTCATTTCTGGATGTTTTTGTTTATTTCTTTATCACTTTGTTTATGGCTTCATTTATTTTTGTTCGTTTTGAAGATTTTCCCTCCTTCGCTGCTCAATTGTGTTCTTTTTATTGTCCATTTTCTTCATTTTGTTCCTTATTTCATTTCATTTTTATTCCATGATGGTGATTTTTTTTTGCTCATTTCCTTGAATGTTTAGTTCATTTCATGGAATATGTTGCACATTTTTTAGGTTTTGAATTGCTTAGCTCATTTTTGTTCATTTTAGGGAGCCGTGTTCTTCTTTTGTTGTTTATTTTGTTCGTGTTTTTCATTTTTTGTTTTCATCTATTTGGTTCATTTTAGTTATTTCTTTGATTATTTTGTGAACATTTTGCTCATTTTTTAATGACACTGGTCAGTTTTGGGGTTTTTTGTTCAATTTTTTTCACATTTTTGCTTGTTTTGCTCATTTTTGTTCATTTTGTTGCTTATCTTATGCATCATTGCTTGTTGTCTTGATTATAATATTAATTTTTGCTCACCTCTCTCCATTTTGTGGTTTATTTAGCTCATTTACTTTATTTCATTCGCTGTTGATATTTTTTGTGATTGTTTTGCTATTCATGATGTGTATTTTATTGATTTCTGCATATTTCCTAGATTTTGTGTTTATATTGATTTTTGCTCATTTTCTTGATTATTCTGTTAATTTTGATGCATATTTGATGAATATTTGCTTATTTTCCTGATTGTTTTCTCTTTTTTCCCTTCTTTATTAACAGAAAAGCACAAACTGATGCACTAATGATTCACCAGCAACAAGGTGTTCGACTTTTTGGAATTGATGCTTGACTACTAATGTCAGTGTTCAAACTATACCTCTGTTCTTGTCCGCTATGTCCTTGGGGGCATAAGGCGGGTTGGGGTCCAAATTAGGTTGGAATGAAATATTTAATCCTAATGGATGCCAGGTGCCAGAAGAACAGATGTCAAAATGATATATGCTTAAAAGTGTCGTAAATATTGTTTCTTTGTGTCCCCTCTCTGTCCGCGCTCAAACCCATGGCTTAGCCCCTGAAACACTACTAACATAGGTTGTTAACCCGCATTCGTCCTCATTAGGGGCCGCTCTAAAGTCACCACGGGGCCCACTAAGAGCCACCACAAGTGTGAACTTGCACAAAGACTTTTAATGGTGTCACCGGCCGCGAGAGGTTAGAGAGCATGAGAGAGACAGTCAACAGGGCAGGAGATTTTAAAGCCACGTTTCAGACCCAAAGAGCAGCAGTGGAGCTGTGTGGAGTGTGATCAGCTGGGGGGGGGGGGGGGGGGCCCCACACAGAAACACGGATCAGAGGTGGTTCTGTATGATGAAGGGCACAGTGGGTCTCGTCTGTGAACTAGCAGACTAGCACCACAGGAGGACATCTGACTGGAGACGACACACAGGCAGGGGCTCTGGATTTGGTGTGTGTGGAGGGAGTGGAGCTCGGTATAATAAATCTATTATTTAGGGCTGTCAAAATATATGCGTTAATCCGGATTAAGCCATTTGCATGATTAATTAGATTAAAATTTTTAACACGATTAACACGCAATAACTCATATATTAAGGAAAAGGTAATGAAATCTTACGTTACATTTGACCCATGTCACTGACAGCTTCTTTAGTATTTACTGCTTCAAAGTCAGTTTAAATGTAAAACTATAAGTCTTTACACATTTTGAAACAAATTACATTAGTTACTGATGAAAGCAATTAAAAAAGTGTAGAAAAAGCAAAAACATCTCAGCAGAACATTATAAAACAGGTGGAATTTCCTTTAGTTACACAAGTTTAAATTAGAAAAAAATATAAATATACCACTTATTTTACGTAAAATGTACATTTTAGTGTAAAATAAATCATTTTAGTCAAGTGTCTATATCTCCTTTTTCATGATTGTTTTTGCTCCCACAAAATGAAATAACAACACATAGGTATTAATTGTGATTAATCTAATTTAATCCACAGTGACCCTGTTATTAATCAGATTAAAATTTTTAATCATTTGACCGCTCTACTGTTGTTATTGTGACATATACTGTAATAGTTAATAATGATGATAACTGTGATAGATATTTTTCTTGTGTCTCTGCATTGATGCCAGCTCAGACTTTGTCCATTTAACTGGACTAAAACCATATAAATGAGATGAAATTGAAACAAATGAAGAACAACGGTGAAAAAAATCCAAAAATCAGCATCTTGGTTTTTTTTCAATGATGACATTTCCATCTTTGTGGATTTTCTTATCTCTGTATTTTTCATCTTTTTGCAGCGTCAGTATCATGTTTGTCTTCTTGCCTCTAAATTGTCCATAAACTATCTTTGACAGAGTCATCGTTTCTTAAATGTTGTTACATCATGTTCATGTTCATTTGCAGCTTTTCTTTCAGTAAAGTCCTTCAAAATCTAATCTGATTGTTTGTTTTGTCCCACTTTCAAATGTTGTAACAGTCATGACATACAACACCTGTCATGCTGGAAAAAAAAACAGCATGAGAAACATATTACTCAGTTTAACAGCTTTAATAACAAAATGTTTAGGTGTGAAAGGGTTATTACACATCATTTTGATATTTTTGTATGCTTTTGTGACATTTTCACTCATTTTCATCATTTTACATTTTTGACATATTTTTGTATCTTTTTCATTTTCAGCTTTTATATTGTTTAAGTTCAATTTCTTATGTTTGTTGTTTTTATTGTGTTCATCTTTTGAGTTTTTTATGTCTGAATTGTCTTGTACACGTTTCCATCTTTTATATCATTTTTGTTTTTGTGTTTTTCATCCTTTTGTTCATTGCTTTTTGTCATTTTAATACATTTGCATCTTTTACATCCCCCCTTTGTATATTCTATTATTTTGCGTCTTTCATGTCTTTTTCATTTTGTAGTTATTTATGTCTCTATGTATTTATTTATTTAAGGCAAATTGTGACAAGTGAGGCAAGCAATCACATGGCTTGTGTCATGCTATACAATACTAACATGCAAGAAAGATAAAGAAGAAAGAAAAGAAGAAAGAAAGCTCTAATTTTGCTTGAAAGAGAGTGGGAAGAAGTAAACTTATTTAATCCCACCTCCATTTCTCATTAATATGATTTATCATCCTCCAAAATACTTAACAGCAAACTATGGACTCAAAACTTATTTAACAAATTTCTTATAACAGCAATTATAATATATCAATAGTGGGAAACTAAATGTTAGATCATAGTGGTGCTACCATAGGTAAAGGATAACTGTTACATTGTGATGACGTTTGATGCTAACAGTGATGGCGGAGACTGTACAATATACCAACAATGATAATAGACAATATGCCAACAATGATAATAGACAATATGCCAACAATGATAATAGACAATATGCCAACAATGATCATAGACAATATCCCAACAATGATGATAGACAATATACCGACAATGATAATGGACAATATACCAACAATGATTATAGACAATATACCAACAATGATGATAGACAATATACCGACAATGATAATGGACAATATACCAACAATGATTATAGACAATATACCAACAATGATAATAGACAATATACCAACAATG
>JAQQAE010011415.1:0-13628 GCA_029823295.1 Pseudamia nigra | reverse complement strand
ATTGGACCACCCAGGCCCCTGCCTTCAGCTGCCACCCAAACCACACAGCACTGGACCCTTATGACCCTTCCTGCAGGCCGTGGACCCACAGGAAGACAGAGTCATAAGGGTCTTCTGAAACTCTCTTAGTCTGACCTGTCACCTAGGACCAGTTTGTCTTGGGAGACCCTACCAGGGGAGAATTGCCCCCAACCACATAGATCCTAGAATCACTCAGGTACACAAACCCTGGCACACGGCACACCTACAGCAGTGTGCCAGAGGTCATTTCTCCAAATATGGTCATGCTGTTTTTTGCCTCTAAAATATCGTCCAGGTAGTGAGCACCTGATCACCTCAAAGCGACGGCTGACGTCAGAGATGCTCAGTTTGAACGTAGTCACTATGGATTGGACTCAGGTGTGTGTGATGCAGGTGAACATGACAAATCAAACCGAGTCAGTTTTATGTCATGTCCAGAGAACCTGAAGGAGAACAAGGTCAATATATTCAGAATAAAGATCAGATACACTGCCAGGCCAAAGAAAAGGTCACCACCTGGATTTCTCAAAGCAAATAGGTACGAGCTTCCCATTGGATAATTTCTGCAAGGGTGATTATGTTTCAGCTGGCAGGAAGTGATATAGGGATAGTGGCGAACCATCATCTTTGAAGATAAAATGTGGTTGGAAAAAAATCTTGTATGATCATGACCGGTAATCACTTAAATGTGTGGTGAAATCACATTGTACTACTTTCACTATTAAACATAGTCCTGAGTTCTACTGTTGTTTTTTTTTTTTACAATCTAATTTCACCACACATTTAAGCCATTCTCAGTCATGATCATTCAAGATTTTTTTCCACCCACATTTTTTCTCCGCAGATGATGGTTCGCCACTATCCTTATATCACTAGATGCCAGCTGAAACATAATCACCCATGCAGAAATTATCCAACGGGAGCCTCATACCTATTTGCTTTGTTAAATCCAGGTGGTGACCTTTTTTGGCCAGGCAGTGTATTTAGTATCATAATTTTCATTTTATTCTTCAACGTTTGCTTTCATCTCCACATTTCTACTTTGACCTGAGATCATAGATCTCCACCAAACATAGGATGTTTCAGTCATTTTCTTTATTTCCTTGTTGACAGCAGTAGAAAACCCAGAGGATGGAAAAGTAGTTTATAACCTTGACACGTTTACAGTGAACTGGTTCAGACACTTTGTGTTGATGACGACACCACATCTCCTCTTCATGATGTTTCATCAGTTAATTCAGACGAGGAACTGGAGCCGCATTCAAGAAGAATGAAGATGTTGTACATCAAGTCAAAATGACATTTTAGCACAAAAACATGATTCATTGTTCATAAAAAAGCTGCAGTGATGGGCGCCTTGGTGGCTCACTGGGTAGAGCGCCTGGTAGCTCACTTGGCAGAGGACCCAGTAGCTCACCCGGTGGAGTGCCCGGTAGCTCGCCTGGTAGAGCACCTGTTAGTACACACCCACACGGCCCAGGTTCGAGTCCAGCCTGTGGCCCCCCACTGCATGTCACTTCCCATACCTTCCTCCCACCCTCTGTATTCACGTATACCATCTAAGTCATGGGTGGACAAATCCAGGCCTTGAGGGCCAAAGTCCTGCATGTTTTGCAACTACCTCTGCTCTGCACACTGTTGATGACCTGGATCAGGTGTGTTCAGTCAGTCAGAAGCTGGACGATACAGTGGGCGGGGCAGAGGCAGTTGGAAAACCTGCAGGACACGGGCCCTCGAGGCCTGGATTTGCCCATCCCTGAATCTAAGTGCACTGCCCGGAACAAGAACACACCTCACTCAGTTCTACTGTTTAATGGTCATACATGTACATGTATTTCACTGTGGTCAGTTGAACATACCCTGTTTTTTCATATTTAACACTCAGTTAAGTAAAGTGTAAAGACCATGATTACGTTAAGAAATGAAGGTCAGTCAATCCGAACAGTAACATTCTTCAATGTGTCTCCGAGTTTTCAGCTGATTTGGATCCCGGGACCCCCACCCTGAGGAGAAACCTTCAAGAAACGGTGATGTCTAGAGAGCACGTGAAACCCAGTGGGATCTCGTCAGCTTCTCCATCAGTACTGAATGTAAATCCAGGTTTAATGTGTTTGCTTCTTGCTTTTTCCATCAAATGTTTCTCTGTTGCTTCACAAGTCGAAGTTTTGTTCAAACAGCAGCAGAATCTAGTTGGACTTCCATCGATTTTTTCATACTACCTACTGATCCACGACGGCGCTGGCTACACAGTGAAACTACAAGGACAGGGACCACTTTCAGTGCCTTCACGGACCGCCAGGGGGCCACGGACCACAGGTTGAAATCCCCCGATTTACGCCAACTCAGATCGTGTTTGATGGTTTTGGTTAAGATTTGTTGAGATTTTTCAGATTGACTGACCTTCATTTCTTAAAGTACTAATGTTCTCTCTTTAATCTGTACTTAGCTGAGTGTTTCTGTTAAGATGGATTTGTACAGTAGTTGTATTAGCACAAACTGTTTTTATGAATTAACATAATCTGTCATGTGAATCTGTTTGAACACTAATGTGGAGAATAAATGAACAGGTGAGAAGGAGGAGTCTGGTTTCAGCAACACGTCGTCCATATTCATCAACAGACGTGTTCGTCAGTCCGTTCACGTGTTGGTTGATCCGGTCACGTGTTTGTCGGTCTGGTCATGAGGAGGTGCTAGGTTCCGGACCCGCGCATATCGATCATCACAGTGTTTGTTGGTCGTCCGTCTGAACTGTAGAATTGAGCGATCACATGTTCTCACAATAAACATTTTCACATCGGTAATAATCACAAAACGGTTCAAATCGTAACATTGCTTGAGATTAAAGGTTTTTTTGGTTCTGAGAGGAAGTGTTTCATGTGCTAGAACAAGTGGAGAACGTTGACCATGGCTACCTGGGTTCTGTGTTCTCTAGTACTGTATGGTTCTTATTTTTATAGTTTATTACTTTTTACTAGAGAGACGACGACTGCCAGCAACAAATACCTGGTACGTGTTTATGTATAAAGCTGATTCTGATGAAGATCCTGTAAACGATGCAAAAACATCAAGAAAACAGAAAAGCGGGAAAATTGTGCCAAAAAACGAAAAACACACAAATACATTACATATAATGAAAAAACTACTTAAAAGACAAAGCACAACATAAAGATGTAAGAACATGAGCAGCATTAAACACAATGTAAAGGTCCTTTATGTTTGATTTATGTTGGAGTCAAAGAGGCTTCCCTTCAGGGTACCTCCCAAACGGAAGCATCTGATTGGCTGACAGTTCCTCCAACGGACTTAATGTTCTCATCATGAGGTAGAGGAGACTCATCTGAACATGCTGATATAAATCAGATGTAGGTTTAGTGTAAACCATGTCAATGACGACCAGGTAAAACAGTGAGTTCTTGTGGATTTGCTGTGGGGTTTGATGGAGATGTTGGATGGAACTCCTGTCTCTCTGAGGCTCATCGCTCAAATACTACAGGTCACGTGGTTTTGGGAGTCACATGGTCTGAAAGAGGACAAATGCAGCTCCGTGTGTGGTGAATATGGTGAACTGGTTGGAAACCGTCTCAGAGTAAGAGCAGGTTGGAAAGGTTTGATGATGTCATTCTAGACACTGAAACTGCACTAGATGTGCACACACTGGCTGAATCCTAGGACAGATGCAGACTTATGATCAGTTTAAAGTGTTAACCATACAGTATTTATACACTGCCTGGACAAAAACTTGTTTCCAGATGAAACATCATGTAGAAATTATCCAATGGAGGCTCTGACCTGTTTGACCAATTACATCCAGGTGCTGACATTTTTTTCGTCCAGGCTGTGTATTTTTTATTAAGGTATGATGAAACAGCATGGCTTCAAAGAACAGTGAGTTTGTTTTAATGAATGGGACATTTTGTATGTTTTTACCAGTGTTCAAAGACTGGGGCTGTTCAGAGAGGCGTTAAGTTGTAATACCACCGTGTGGCCACTGGGGAACCGTTCATCTGGCTCCGAGAAGCCTGTTTCCCACAGAGATACATGTGACTTCTATCTGAAAATACTCAGTGAATAAATGTTTGTCATAAGTCATCGTGGTCTCAAACGTTTTATTTGGACCCTCAAATACACAGGTGTCAAACTCGTGCCATGGAGGCCGAGACCCTGCAGGTTTCCTTGAGCTCTAATACATAATTTGGTGGCCCATCTTTAACTTTTTGCTCTGATATTAAAATGTTATGGTAAATAATCCAACAAATCACTGCCGTGCTGGCGTTTGATTGACATGTTCCTACGATAACTCATCTCGCCAGTGAAGTCGGACCGATGAGGACCTTCGTATCTTCTATTTATTCAATATGTTCATAGTTTTACCTGAGATACACTCGACTGCAGCTGTGTTTACACTAACAACATGTAATAGGACTTGGTTTGACACTGTGTGGTGAAGTTTTACCGCGTCAGTAAGATAGTGGCTAATATTAGCTTCCCATGAGTCCCCTGGCAGGAACGCTCAGTGAGCACTGCTACCGTTTGTCCAAATATGGTCACATCCTGTTTTTGGCTCCAAAATGGCAGCCAGGAAGTGACAACCTGATTGACCTCAAAACGACCCTTCAGAAACTAATGTTGATGTCACGATCACTTTATCACTAATATATACAGACTATGATTAATATGTACAGTCTGTGGTTTTTACCATGGTTGCTCAGATAACCAATAAAACCAAATCATTTTCTATGTTTCTGTTTCTATTCAGTTTCTATGTTTCTGAAACTTTGATCAAAATTCATTAATTGCTTTTTGAACTAGAATGCAGATGGCGTAGAGGTACTACTACTACGTACTAAACATTTCATCCAAATCTGTTCAGAACTTGTCAAGTTCTGTTGTGTACAAACAAACATATAAATAAATAAATAGATAAATAAACACATAACACATAAGCTCTTTGTCGATGGTCGTAAACTAACATGAATATGTTCCTCAGAATAAATCATCATTAAATATTTTGGTAGTTATTCATTTGTCGCTCAGTTCTGCAGTTTGTTAAATCTGAACAAAGGACATGACATCATCACCACTCGGTCACATGACGTCCACAAAGAATTCGCTGGGGTTTCCCATGGCAAGACGGAAGGACTGACGGGAGGCGGAGACTTCAGGGGGGACGGAGGACAGCTCGGGGCTGGAGACTTCAGGGGGGACAAACGGACCCTGAGACGGGCTGGAGTCTTTGTTACCATGGAGACCAGACACAGGCGACGGGGACTGATGGAGGACATCAGTGTTGTCAGGTGATTCATGTTTGGTGTTCTCTGATTGGCCGCCACCTTTTCCTCCCACCTCCTTTTGTTCTTCACTGGATCCACTGCTGTTACTTCCTGTTTGACACATGTTAAAAACAACTGTCAATCATCTGTACATCCAACCAACCACCTGTACATCCAACCAACCACCTGTACATTCAACCGACCACCTGTACATCCAACCGACCACCTGTACATCCAACCAACCACCTGTACATCCAACCAACCACCTGTACATCCATCCATTGTACATCTAACCAACCTCATGTACATCCAGCCAACCATCTGTACATCCATCAATCATACATCCAACCAACCATCTGCACTTCCAAATAACCACCTGTACATCCATCCATTATACATCCAACCAACCATCTTTAAATGCCTCCATTGTACATCTGGCCAACCATCTGTACATCCAACCGACCACCTGTACATCCAACCGACCACCTGTACATCCAACCAACCACCTGTACATTCAACCAACCACCTGTACATTCAACCAACCACCTGTACATTCAACCAACCACCTGTACATCCAACAAACCACCTGTACATTCATCCATTGTACATCTAACCAACCTCATGTACATCCATCAATCACACATCCAACCAACCATCTGCACTTCCAAATAACCACCTGTACATCCATCCATTGTACATCCAACCAACTATTTTAAATGCTTACATTGTACATCCGGCCAACCATCTGTACATCTAACCAACCTCACATACATCCAGCCAACCGTCTGTACATCCATCAATCATACATCCAACCAACCATCTGCACTTCCAAATAACCACCTGAACACCCATCCATTGTACATCCAACCAACCATCTGCACTTCCAAATAACCACCTGTACATCCATCCATTGTACATCCAACCAACCATCTTTAAATGCCTCAATTGTACATCTGGCCAACCATCTGTACATCTAACCAACCATGTGTACATTCAACCAACCACCTGTACATCTAACTGACCATCATCTGTACATCCAACCGACCACCTGTACATCCATCCAACCACTTGTACATTCAACCAAACCAATCATCTGTACATCCATCCATCATACATCCAACTAACAATCTGTATATCCAACCAACCATGTGTACATCCATATGTACGTACAGCCATCCATTATCCATCCCTCTGTATATCCAATCATCCATCTGTACATCCATCCATCATCTAACCAACAAGCTGTACATCCAACCATCCATCCACGTGTACATTGAACTGATTCATGGATGGATGGATGAAATAAAAAGTAAAATAAAGTTCAGGATCCTGCGATGAACTGGCGACTCATCCAGGGTGTAACCTGCCTTCGCTCAAGTCAGCTGTGATAGGCTCCAGCCCTCCCCCCCGACCCTCACGAGGATTAAGGGGTAGGAAATGGATGGATGGATAAAAAGGATCCAACCTGTGGTGAACATATTGAAATGAAATGACTGCTATTACCGTTGTTCTGTTTGCTCCGCCCCCCTCCTCCTGCTGCCCCGCCCTCTCCACTCCAGGCTGAGCTGTACGGGTGAGGGACCAGGAACTGGTACGGGAAAACTGGATCGGAAAGTCCACCTTGACTGGATGATCCATCACGATCCGCCAGAGACAGCAAACCCAGTTCTGATGGACAGACAGACGGACATCAGAGTCACAGAAAAAAAGAAGTCAAAGAAGATGCAAATCATGTAAAAGACAAAAAAGAGATCAGTTTCATTGATAGGTTTTCTCTGATTACAGTTTCTTGAACGTGAATATTTGATTTTTTTTTTCTGTCCATTATGACACTTAACTGAATAACATGATGTGTCTCCGATCACTGAAAAGTTCATCCATCCATCCATTCATCATCCATCCATCTGTCATCCATCCATCATCCATCCATCCATCGTGTCTCATATCTCAGTTTCTTAATTTTTGTCATGATTCTCACCTCCACATATGTCTCCGAACACGTAGTAGCACTGCTCTGAGAAGGTGACCTTGCTGACCGTGTGTCGGATGTATCCGGCCTTCAGCAGGTTTCCAGCATATTTCCGAGCCTCCCGGCGGTCTGTGAAGCCTTCGATGTTCCGGTGGAGCCAGTCGACCACATCCGAACCTGAGGAGAAGAAACAAAACCATCTGCTGCACGTGTTCGTCATCAACACCGGTCAACAAGAAGGGCGGCACGTTCGTAGAGTTCAAGTCAGTGTGGGGCAAAAATACTGACACGATACAAATGTTCACAGAAGTCAAGATGCTCCAGCAGCTAGAAAAATGGCCGTCCAATCACTGTTTACTTCCAGGTTAAAGGCTGAGTTTGAGTTCGGATGAAACATGACGGAATCGGATGAAACACGACAAAAACAACACACAAACATTTCATTCATTTTCACAACTTCTGTTCAGTTTTTCACATTTGTTGATTGTTTTGTACATTTTGTTTCTAATTTGTTTCATTTTCTGGCTTTTAGTTTTGCATGTTATTGATTGTGTTACATTTTGTTTGCTTTTTTGTTCATTTCTCTCCTTTTTGCATGTGATCTGGTTGATTTGTACTAGATTATTTTGTTCATTTTTTTCCCCTTTTTTGCTAAGTTTTTAGAATCTTCTGGATGTGATTTGTTCATTTTCCCTGTTATTGCTTCGAATTCGGTTAATTGTCTTAGTGAACTTGTTTGTTTTTGCTTCATTTCTTTAGTATTTGGTTGATTTTTCTACATTCTGCCTTTTTTTAAATTCATGTTCCTGGTTATTTCATTTACAGTCTAAATAGTCACTGACATGTCTAATGTTACAAATACTGTGAAGTTGACACCTCATCGTCTCTGAGGTGGAACACGACAAAACGCGAAATAAATCCCACCACCAGGTTTAGTTCCAGGTTAATCCCAGGTTTGACCCGATGTTGAGTTTCTGTCTGTTACAGACTTCTGTCAGGCTGTCGATGGAAAATTATGTGTTGCTTTAATATTTCCTTTGTTTTCTCACTGTGAGGTGTCAACACTTCCCACTTTTAATCAGAAAACACTGAGGCCAATCAGAAGCTGACCTGGGATCAGACTCTGATCAGTAAAACACCACAATACACTCTGGGTACAGATTTCTGAAAAAATATGTCAGCTGTTCTAGAGGATGTAATCCATTTTAGATTTTGGACTTTAATAACACCCTGGAGTAGCTGTCGCTGACTCACCGATGAAGGCGTTGGGGATGCTGATCTTCAGCCACATCCGGTCTCGTACCTCCAGTCCTGACTGTGGATTGGCCATTGCCTTGACAACCGCCGTCATGTCGCTGTGGATGGTAAGGTGAGCGTCTTCGTGGACACCTGGGACACGGAGCCCTCTGTTAGCTAACAACTCAGCATATGGCAGCAGGGTAGTGAAAGGAAGCTGCGGATGCGTGATTCAGTGTAGGGATATGAACACTGAGGCTCTAGATCATCTGACTGTCGACCAGTGACAAGAGAAAACACAAGACGGGCTGCGGGTTAAAGAGGAGAGGGGCCATCTGGTTTGTTATCAGCATCTGTGATGATACAGGGGGGCATTAGTGCACATTTGATTCATGTGTGGAGTTCCTCAGGGATCTATAGTCACGCCACAGGGTAGGGCTGACACATAGAGACAGACAACCATTCTCCACCACACTCACGCCTATGGACAATTTAGAGACAATTCACCTAGTGCATGTTTTTGGTTGTGGGAGGAAGCCGGAGAACCCGGAGAGAACCCACACAGACACGGGGAGAACCACGTTGTGCACATATTCCAACAGCATTGGTCCGTAGTAAAAGAGTCCTGCTGCTGAAGTGGCCTGATGTAGTCCTGTCAGTTCCTGTCTCTACCACAGCCTTATGAGCCTTTTATGGCGTTTTCTGTTCCTGTTTTCCACCAGTAGATGGCAGCAGGGATCCATCCAGCCCTGGGATTTGTTGGGATACTTACTGTAGTGTGGGAGGAGCCTCCCAGTCATGGCGGCGGTGTGGGAGACCCAGGCCGCTGGGTCAATGGGTCGAACCGGTTCACCTGAGGACAGAGCATCACCATGGGAAAAAAAGTAAAAGGAGGTTATGAGGAAAACTGATAAATGATCCACCAAATAAACAAAAATTAGTACAATGATCTGCAAATGCTGGTGTGGTAAAGACACTGTGAACTGACTCCTGGGCAGCGTGAAGCAGCTTCGAGGGTTTGGATCCCAGCACTTCGCCACCGTCAAAGTCACCGGACTACAACGGACAGACAGATGGACAAAGACAATGTTAGAAGTATGAAGAAATCACCAGTACTGAGATAAATTTACTTTGTTACTGCATATTCTTCAACATGTCTCTGTGCCGGTGGCTTTAACTGGCTGCGGTACCATCACTGACCAGCAGATGGAGACAGAGCTCAGCGTTTATCACCATCAGCAGCCGTTTTCTTTCACACCAAATTTTCCACCTTTCTGGTGGATGTGGTTATTGAATCAGCAGTTTTTCCTCGGTGTCTCACCCTGGTTTGTGGACAATTTCTCTGAGGACTCGAACAGCATCGTCGTTACTCATGTTCTCAAAGTTGATGTCATTCACCTGGAGGACACACAAACAGGAGAAACACAGCAACTGCATCAGTTGGTATCGTTAGTGCTGGATAGGCGTTAGGAGCAGTATTAGCATCACTGTTAGCCACATTATTAGTGTCATATACATATAATAACTATTACTATTATTATTACCAACTATTACCAGTATTTTCAGATAGAAGTCACACACATTTCTATGAGAGTCAGGCTCCTTGGAGCTGGATGAACGGTTCCCCAGTGGCCAACGGTGGTATTACAACTTAAAGTTACTTCTGCATCGGCCTCATTGAAGAACTTGGGTCATTGAACCAATATTAGCATCACTATTAGCTGCACACACTGCACTGTCAGTCTCTGTCAGTGTGTGAAATACTGTTGCTAACAGCTGACTCGCCACAAATCCGACAGATGTGTTGCAACTGTAAACATGCAGATGAAGTTCTATGGTTCCAAGAGAACAGAGGTGAATTAAACACTTTATTCTGTGACATCGACCTTAGAGCTCTGTTAAATGTTTTACCTGCAGCAGCATGTCTCCAGGCTCGATGCGCCCGTCCGCCGCCACCGCGCCACCCTTCATGATGGAGCCGATGTAGATCCCTCCGTCTCCTCGGTCGTTACTCTGACCCACGATGCTGATGCCCAGGAAGTTATACCTCTCTGACACACGGACGGACGGGCATGTGGACATACAGACAGGTGGACGCACGGACGGTTGGACAGACAGGTGGACACATGGGCAGATGAACAAGAGGACAGAGAAAATGTCAGAGTGGGGTGAAGGTAGAAAGAGTACTTGTTAAGATGGTGAACCAGAGCTTTATGTAGGCACAGGGGGCGCCCCCAGTGGACGACAGCGGACTGAGGTTGAATGGAAGTCTATGGGAGCCAGACGGAGGGCGCCCCCAGTGCACAACAGCAGTACTACAGCTGTGTGCGGCCTGTGTTCACACTCACCCATGTTCAGAGTGACCGTGACGATGTTGAGTGACATGGTGGAGTCAGTGACGCTGCTGAAAGACACAGACTGACAAACACAAGTAGAAAGGTAAAAACACTCATTTAAATAATCCACAATGTGAATTCAAACTATCCACTAAATTGTATAAAGACTAAAAAGTTGACAAAATACGGACGAAAATTAACAGTTGATGATGAACAAAAACAGAAATGAAACTAAATATTGGTGAAAATGAAAAAAGTGAACCAGAAAGTTCACAAAATAATCAATGTAAAAACAATTCAATCAATTCAATTCAATCTTTATTTGTATAGCCCCAATCATAATCGCCGATTATCTCTAGGCGCTTCACAATTTGAGGCCGAGACCTCATGACTATGCAGAGAATAAACCCAACAGAACCACCGAGAGCAAGACAAAGGCGACGGGGGAGAAAAAACTTCTTTTAACAGAAGAGAAAAACCTCCAGCAGAACCAGCGGCTCAGGGTAGGCGGCCGTCTGCCTCGACCGGCTGGGGTTAGTGGAACAAAATTGAATAGATAATAATGAAAATGAGCAAAAACAAAGATAATTAACGAAACCCCCCAAAAATAAACAGTGGGGGGAAAAAAATCAGGAAACTGGTTAAATTCAAACTTAACTCCATAGATGTAATGACATATGTGACATACCCTCTCCATCCGCTGTGTCTTCGGTTTCCGATGGCGGCGGCGTTGTCGCCTGAAGAGGCGGGGGGACGAGCTGGTCTGCTCGGTCGATTGGCTGAACCTGTGATGACATCACACACAGGACATGGAGGTGAGTATAAAACAAATGACACATTTATCCTGTTAAAAACGTTACGAAGTCACCGTGAGGATCTGTGAAGCATTAAAATCCCAAATGTAAGAAAAACAGACAACATGTAAACCTGAGAAATGTCACTATTATTTATAATCACATGCACATTTTGGAAACACTTACTCATTTCCAAAAAGTGGCAAAAAAGAAACTCTGTAGCAGTGATGAAACACCTAAATACCCATCTGGTAGATCATGTGACATTACTGAGGTTCATTGTGAACAGGTGAGTCACGTGACTGGGTGTAAACAGAGCATCACAGAGAGGCGGAGTCTGTCTGGAGTATAAAACTTCATAAAACCAACAAAATCAAAACACAAAAGAACCAGAAACATGAAGAAAAATGTACAAAGAAAGAGGAAAAAGATCAGAAATCAATCAAACAATGTAAAAAATGAACAAATGTAAAAATGCACAAACCTCTGAACGGTACAAAACATGTAGAAACAGCAGAGGATGAAAAAATAAAAGTATGATATTAATCCATGTGTCTTTAAGAGGCTTCACATGATGAAAAGTAGAAGGTAAATGAAATGACACAGATAAATTCAGAACAAGACGGTCACATGATTCGCAGCAGCCAATCAGAGCAGGGGGAGGGGTCTTCATCTGAACAGATTTTCTGGAGCAGAAGACGACGACCTGAGGGCAGGTGAAGGACCAATCAGAGCGCAGTGTCACAATTATATAATAAAATACGAAGTAAATGAATTAAAACATAACACAAGGCTGAAGTGGTGAAAATCAAACAATTCATGACATAAGATAAAAAATAGAAATTATGGGATAAATGAATGGAAAAAAATGAAGCAGATAAAAATTAATTAATTAAAAATATAATAAAACAAAAAAATAATAAAACAAATTATATTAAATATAAAGTCAAATTAAATATAACAAAAAAAACAAAATTAAATTAAATATGAAACAAAAAAATCCATCCATCATCTTCAACTTATCCTGGTTATGGTTGAAAAAATGAAATAATTAAATTTAAATGGTCCATTTATGTTCTACGCTAGTGCACTGTGTATTAAACGTCAAACGTCGCTGCCTTCGTCCTCCGACGTGCACGTTACATCAGCGTTGATGTACACAACACATCCACTAGTGGGCAGTGTGGAGTTCAGACTGGCCTCTAGTGTGGAGCTACAATGGATTCGCTCTGAAAATACTAAGTGAAATTAAGTGTCATGAGTTATTATGGTCTCAAACATTTTATTTGTTCCCTCTAATAAGTGACCTGGTCCATCTTTAAGCTTTTGTTCCGTTATTACAATATTACGGCAAATAATCCGACAAATCACTGCCATGCTGGGGTTTGATTGACATGTTGCTATGGTAACTAGTGTCTCCAGTGGAGTTGGACTGAGTCGGACCTTCATATCTTCTATTTATTCAATATGTCCATAGTTTTACCTGAGATTCACTCAGTTGTGGGTATGTGGTGACTGTTTAACACTGCTTGGTGAAGTTGGAGCGCGTCCATGAGCTAGCGGTGAGTTAGCTTTCCCTACGCTGCGGCTGTTCGTCCAAATATAGTTACATCCTGTTTTTGTCTCCAAGATGTCGTCCAGGATAACACTAATAAATACAGTCTATGGAACAGACTGTCCTCAAAAAGTTGAGCCATTGCTGTTAATTTTTCAGTGTTTATGGTGTGTTCTGTTCTTTTTCTTCTACTTCTACACTCCACTACACTGAACCTTGACTCCCAGTGGTGCTGCTCCGTTTTCTGTGTTGAGGTACGAATCTATAAGCTCCTCGAAAACGAACCAGATTTGGTACATAATGTACAGAGAGCGAACGGAGCGCCCCCTATGTATGAGTATGTGAACTTAGTGTAAAGTATACTGTAAATCAGGGGTGTCCAAACTTTTTTCACCGAGGGCCACATGCGTAAAAATATAGAAGGGGCTGGGCCGCTTACTAGAAATT